>JACMIF010000447.1:27778-39840 GCA_014805445.1 Diplogasteroides magnus | reverse complement strand
GTCCGAGAAAAAGTGATGACCGCTGACACCATATTTTCTCGACTGGAATCGATAGAGACAGTTAAAATAAGCATCTTTTCTTGCTGACACTTTTTCTGAATGCTTCGAAAAATTTTTGCAAAAGACGTTTGAATTCGGCAGGATTCGAACCAGCGCCCTTCCAGAGGGCTCGGACTACTAACTATTTTCAAAATTTCATTATGAACCCTGCGTAAATTTTCAGTTTTAACGAATCAGAACTATAGATTGGGACCAGGGCCGTCACATATCAAAAATCTGCGGGAGGGTTTTTTCCATTTACTCGAGAAATTTGCGCTAAAGTGTCGTCGTATTCAGTTTTATCGACGTCCTGGCCATATAGTTTGACCAATCTGGACAAAAACTTGGATTGACTATGCCATATATGGGTTAAAAATAATCTTTAAAAAGTTGATCTTTGATCTTTGAACTTTGACCTAAAATTATGAAATCGCGGCTGAAGTGTATCCCACCCCTGGGGATGTTACCCTGAAAGTTTCAGACACGGGAAAATTTTTTGAAGGTGTGTGCCACCCACTGTGGACGTCCCCTACGCCCTTACAGAGAACGCGTTTGAAATGAAATGCGACAGGGAACGAATCAAAGATTGAAAGAAGAAAGGTCAAAGAAAGAAGAAGCTTTGTGTAACCTCCTGGCAGACTGTAAATAAAGAAATGTTTTTGAAACTCTATTGGACGGTGACCCATTGACTGGCTGTCAATGAGTACCCGATTGTGACACCCTAATGGGGATGGACCGAATAAAACATCGTACTGTACGAAATACCTCATGTTTACTTGACTTCCCGTGTACTTACTACTGTCAGATGCAAATATGTTTTTTTTCTGGTGGGAAACTGATACTCACAAAATTAGCAAAACAAAAATGAACCAGGGCGGCACCGAACCAGACTGGTCAGTAACCCCAGTCAACCGCCTACCCTGCTGCGCCACACCACCGATGGAATCAGTGCAAACAACAGGTGTTTGCAAGCTTGCAACAAAATCGTCTTTATCGATTTCCTCGGCCTACAGTAGCCCGTTGCAAAAACTGACATGCTCATTCGACATCCCATTCCCTATGATCCCCAGAAGGACACATTTCGAAAGCTCACCTACGGTGAGTGCACTTTCCTATTAAGCTATATTTATCAACAAGCAGAATACAAGACACAACAAGATAGATGTGAGAGACTAATAATATAAAGGCAGCTACTCTAAGAGAGATAGACAAGCAGAACCTACTACTACATAGCTAGACAGAGCGACTGACAACCTGTCTAGACAGCGCGGCCTTTTATAGGGCGAGAGGGCGACGATTCCTAATCGTCACACCATGGTGCCATGTCCTAATTACGGTAGGTGTAAATGTGAATCGCTAACTATCTGTATTATGATACACTCATATACAATACCTCCCCCCTAAGATGGAACATCTTACAAAACCATCTACATAAATAAACTGTGAAGGATTCGGCACCCCTCTATAAGGTGTGTCGTCCTCTAATCATTGGGTAGTGGCTATGAAAATAGGGAAAACTGCATCCTATTCTAGTCCTACTATATCATGAATGCGTGAACTACAGTACAACAATGTCCTACTGTTACGAAAACAAGCAGAATCACATGTTAAACGAGTGAAGAACTGGGGTCGAAGGCTGCCATAGGGATGAATCCATCGCACTGGGATCAGTGGTGGGCCCTTTCTTCTTCATCATCTTCTTCTTCATCGTGTAGTCCTGTGGGATGCTCTTGATGTCGTCGTCCTCGTCTTCTTCATTCAGATCGAGTGGCAATCATCCTAGTCGTCCGTCACAAGCAGATCTTCCTCCATGTGCAAATTCATTACTGAACTCGCGAGTAACTGTGTTGAATTGAGCCCTGTCAGGTTCCTTGGGGATCTTCTTGTCCCTCCACTCCATCAACTCAGATGAGCCCTGCAGGTTACTTTGAAATCTTCTGTTCCCTGGGAATCTTACTTTCCCCCACTCATCAACTACAGTACCCCTTCTCGATCTTATACTCCTTCTCGGTCTTCCTGTCGGGGAGTTCTTCTCAACCCGAAACACGTGTGATTCTCCTCGCACAGAGATATTCTCACTTGCAGTTGATTTCCATTCCGGAATCCTTCCAGGTACAGTCAAGTTTTAGAACATCCTTATCACCCTTACATACGTGACCTGATGCAACAGTGCTTACGTTCTCTTTTACAAGCAGAATCGTGCACGTCCAATGCATCTCCAATGTCCTTCCCTTCCTTCTCCTAGGGCTTATCTGTGGTGGTCACACTTCGGTTCTCCAATGCATCTCATTACTTGTCACAATTTTCACTGTGCCAATGTGACAACTTCTTCCGAGATCATCGTATGTGAGGAACCGGTACCATGTTGTTGATAGTCTTCCACGTAGAGGTCCTTTCTCACTCGTACGGTTCATTATCAACGTCAACTTCTGTCCTGTTGACCTTCAAGTCTACCTTCTGTGACTCGGTTCTGTGACAAGCAGACTTAAGCTTCCGTGTGTGCTGTCTACTGTCAATCCTTCCCGTTCGTACATACTGGGCATGTTCCTTCCAGCAGCGGTACACTCACGTGACTGGGTACTGTCTGTCTATATTTATTCCTGTCTCAGTACAGTCACTCGAGCTGTTGTTGAAAAACACCTCTCGGTTTCTTTCTCGGCTGGACCTCATCATGGGGAGATACTCGAGTTACTCGACCCATACATCTCTCGGGGAATCGCTCAACCAGGACTCGATCTTATTGGGGGATCACCCATAATACTCACGGGGAAATACTCTACCCGTTCCATCCAGTTCCTTTTCTCTTCTGCGGGAATACTCGACCGCATTCGTATGAACTATCCAATGGTTGTTGGAATGCGAGAAAGACGTCTCAATCTCAAATTCCATAACCATTCCTCTAATCTCTACTTATGCCTCCGTCTACGGTCGTTCCTCCCTCCGACTATGGCATAACGACAGTTTGCTATAGTCTCACAGGTTACAGTCGCTTTATTCTGCACAGGCTAAGAGCCTCAGGCACTATAGTGTACAATAGTATGGGCACATGCCCCGAACATAGCTGACAATAGAACGTAAGTTAACAACTTAACTAGCAGACAACATACAAAAACACATGACTCTGAAAGGTGAGATCAATGCAAAAGACAAAAACTTTAAACTATACCTGTATTTGGTCGTCCGGACCACAATAGTGGGGTTACTGTAACAGCAGTCTGGCCTAACGAGGGGTCACTGTAGCCACCGTCCGAGCTACAATGGGGTTACTGTAGCCACCTTCCGAACTACAATGGGGCCACGTGCACTTCCGGTGTGTACGTGCAATTAAAATCAATCGATAAGCGCCCCCAATTGCAGTGCTCTCGCACCCAATTACGAAATACTTATGCAAATCAACAAGCAGACAACAATCCAACACTAATGGATCTCAAGCGGAACCTTCCTTCAACTACACGGCCTATAAGTCTCTCGACTTCTCAGCCTGTCACAAATTGCACCGTGCAAAATGTGACACCTCTCTCGGATCACGCTCCGTTCTGGACTACCACAGGTCTCTTTCAACCACGCGGCCTACAGAAACAGAACAGCAGCATAATCAAACGAACACGCGAGCTCAATGAGAAACGAAAACAGTCCTGAACGCCAATTGGCGTGTATGCACCCACTCAATATAGGTTGCTAAGCTATATTTATCAGCAAGCAGAATACAAGACACAACAAGATAGATGTGACAGACTAATAATATAAAGGCAGCTACTCTAAGAGAGATAGACAAGCAGAACCTACTACTACATAGCTAGACAGAGCGACTGACAACCTGTCTAGACAGCGCGGCCTTTTATAGGGCGAGAGGGCGACGATTCCTAATCGTCACACCATGGTGCCATGTCCTAATTACGGTAGGTGCACTATAAATGTGAATCGCTAACTATCTGTATTATGATACACTCATATACAACAGTATCCATAAACTTCTTTCCTCAACTCAGAAGGTCATCAAAGATTTGGGCGGCATTTCAACTTCCGTCTTGGGAGGAGACAAAAACGACCTTCTTCTCATACGGTAACTATCATCAACCATTTAGTGAAATGTTGCGTAAATGAGAGGAGGGACAACATCCCTTGTGTATCTCAGTGGTTGATCATTAGAATTTGAGTGGACCCGTCATCTCTTTCTTCCTCTCTTAGGCCACCCGCAAAGATGGTATGGGTGGTCTCTCACTCATTCCACATTAGCCAAACGTCTTTCTTTCCTCTCCTTTTCGTAACGGCAATAAATCTATCCTCTTCTCCTCATCCTTTCATTGGGACAGTAGCCATGGAGAAATCTCAGGTTGTATCTCAGTTGGTGGTCATTAGAATATGACTGCAAGGACAAATCATCCCTTTCTCTCTCTTAGACCACCCACTAACAGGGTGGTCTTTTCCTCAGTCACATTAGCCAAACGGCTTTCTTTCTGCTCCTTTTCCTAAGGACAATCCATCCATTTTCTTCTCCTTCATCCTTTCGGACCGTAGCCAGGGAGAAAAAAGGAAATGTGCTTCTAAATGTGTATGCATAATGAATGTCTTGTGGTAGATGAGCTATATTTGTGCTGAAGATCAATTCCACTCCAAAGATCATTATGTTCACATCTAATATTATTGGATTAAAGTGTTCCGATGACACGAAATGCCGTTCTGGAATAACTCGTTTGGTTTTAATTTTCACGTTTCGCCGTAAGCAACAAAGTTGTTCGTCTCGTCAAGAACATCAACTTTCATGTTGATAGTATTTCATGAAAATGAACACGGAAGGAGTTATGAGTTATGCTTAAATGTACTGTGCGGATGTGTCCTGCGCGAAAATGTTTTGTGCTAATGTGTATGTGCGCATATTTCGTGATCCCGGTATGTAAAATGTCTCACACACTACATATAATAGTGTCTGAAATATCCTTATGCCTGCTATTCTACGCAACTACCAGGGGGCGTCATCGGAGCAGGCAATTTTGGCCCGCTTACCCAATAATAAGACAGTAATTATCGCCATACGAGTTTAACTATTATGCTCATAGTTCTCAATGATTGACAATGAAGGGTAGACCTACATGAAAGGACTACGGTAGCATAAGTTGTCTACCCATCTGTCGTCTCTGCCATCTCATTCCATGCCCTTCTCCTTTCTCTCAGACCACCCATTCATTTCTTTTTCAACACAAGAAGAAGGTCTTCCGTCATGGAATGAGAGAGTGTGTGAAGAGAAGAGAGTCCAGAGTGTCAGACACTTCTGCATCCTATTCTTATCCCATGTTCTTCTTATTCCCAATTGCCGTTCCATCTTAGTCAGTCCTGACTTCGTGGGTGGTCTCTAGAGAGCTCCAAACGCACAACGAAATGCACAACGCCCGGTCTCAAATGCACAATCAAACGTCAAACGCACAATGCCGATTGAATTTGTCATGCAAAATGCGTTGTGCGTTTCACTCGTCCTTTCATTTCCCTATCAATCGCACAACGCGAGCGGTAGATATCTAGTAGATAGAAGGCATTATTCCCCCCTCTTCCTTCCCCTTCCCTTCACTCAACACTGGCGGTCGTTGTGCGTTTGGTTGTGCATTTCAGCCCCTTCATTTTTCATTCGCACAACGCCTATTGCGTTTGGCGGTCTCTAGTGGTCTCCATCATTGTCTTCTTTCCTTTCAGATGCCCTCTCTGTTGTTCCTTTCTCTTCTCACTCTCTTCCCTATCGTCCTCGGAGAATACGGTAAGTTCCTTCAGTTTCATTTTATACTGTACAAAGATGAGAAGGCAGCTTAATCTCATTCTATTGTCCTTCCAATTCAATTGAAGGCTTTCATATATGACAAATCGCATGGATTGATTGAGCAACAAATTTTCTCCTATTTTTTCCTGCACCAAGAATCTTCCCTTTTCAGCATTGTCTACTATGAAGGCAGCTGAACTATGCTGTCCAGAACAAGAAAGGGAATGCTGCAAGGAGGTATCCTTTCTATTCCTTCACTTTTATCATTCCATACAACATCCATTCACAAAAATGGTTGTTAGTATAAGCAGAAGTCGGAGCGGCTCTCATGTGATGGATAACCGCTCCGAGTGAATTAGCAAAAAATTAAAAGCGCACCTCTGTTTCCTTTCCCTACTCACAATAGTGCATCTTCAGGTGATTGAATTCAATCGTCGCCTCACGTGTGGGGATTTCTCGCCCAGAGCGAGAAAAGAGGCAGAGATGTGCATTCATGCACATATCAACAACGATACAAGCCCACTGACTGAAGATGGTGAGGAACTCCCACCACGATTTCTACCGTAATCCTCCTTCAGCCCTACCATGCTGTGAGGTCTTCAACCACGACGACAACGACCCTGCTGGAGTCTGCTATGAGACATGCAGGTTAGGAGTTGACTGTGAAAGGAATGAATAGGAGTGTTCAGGATAGTCATGCAGACTCCAGGCTACACAGCGGCCAAGAAGGCTCAAATCCTTTCGGAATGCAAGAGGAACAATCCCCTCTATGAGGTTCGTTCCCCCAATTGACAAGGGTCAACATTGTCTTGCAGTGCTTCAAAGTGTGTGAGAAGAGAAGAAAGTTCTGGGTGGATAAGTATCCCTCGTACGACTACGAGTTCACGGAGTCGGAATGCTCTATCAAGGGAAAGATGACACCCGGCAAGCTTTATATAGGTAGAAAGATCACTAGAAATCATCGTCATCGTATTGTGATTGATGAGGATGATTTTGACAATTGATTTTCCTCCTTTCCTTGTTCTGTTGTCAATGCATTCGCCGTCTGTCATTCCTTCTTTTTGTTGTTTGATTGTCGTTGTCAATTTCTCATGTAAATGTCCATTCCAACGCATCTATTCCATTGCAAGATGTCATGAAACGATAAAGGCCCATCTATGTTACCCACTTCCACTCATACTTAAGCACCAAAAAGAGGATAAAAAGGGAGTAAATGTAACAACTCAGTGATCAATTGGAAAGCGAAAAACATAGATGAAATAGCATTGAGCTGTTTGAGTGATCACAATGATGTTGACTATTGACGAATGACAATTGTGTCTACTTATCTTTCCATTCACTGTCTTCACATCAGTATTGGTAGTGGCATCGTGGCTCGGACAACATTGATCAACTTACATTGACTGCAGAAGAATACTGGTATATAAGCGTTGAGGAGATGTTGAGACTGTATATTCGTTTACAATGTCCTATTCTCCTCCCAACTACTACTACACCTCCTACAGTTACTATCCACAACCAACTTCCTTGACTCAATTTGGTTAGAATCTCAACTGATAGAGACTTCTACTACTTATCTTGCAGGTAAATGGATAGAAGACGAATCGCTTCTCAAGACATTGAGAAGGATGATTCCACGTCGTCATTCGATAGACGTCTTAACAAGAGGTGCTAAAAAAATTTCAATAAATGTTTTTTCCATATCACAGAGATATGTATTCGATTTGTAGACCGTCCTTCACAATTGACTCCTCCTTCATCCAACTACTATGATGGACCATTCTCACTTCCTTTATCAATGGTCCAATTCGGTTTGTGTTCAAAGAGTAAAAGTGTTCACGGTTATAAAGTTTGCAGACTCTCCAAAGAACGTTGGCATCCTGAAGATAAAAAGGAAGATTTCGAAATTGTTCAAATGCAACAATGCAAAGGTGTGCATTGACAGGAGGAATCATTCAGACACCTACTGAATAATGACTATTGAGTAGAGTGGACAAAGCAAGGCAGAGTGCATTTTTCATTCGTCGAATTCACTCGGAGCTGTTGTCTCTCTCATGCGATAGACGACCGCTCTGAGTGATTTAGACGAATGAAAAATGCACTCTGCCTTGCTTTGTCCACTCTACTATTGAGTCATTCTGTTCTGGACACAGAAGATAAAAAGGAAGTTGGGGCGATTTCGATGAACATTCATAGCTACAGAAGCACAATCACCACTTTTAGCCTTCGTGAAAGCAGTCTCGACTCTTTTTGCTGTTAAAATGATCGATTAATTTGTCACCCGAAATAATCACAGTTGATTTCTGACTATCGATAAATCAGACAAAAATGAAGTAAATAAGGGAAGGCGGAGGCGTAAGGAGATCACTTTGAGAACAAAAATATAAAGGACTGTAATGATGTATGAATTCTTTTCCAATCGGAACGGCAAATAGGGAATTTACATGATGAGGTGAATAATAATGTTACTGTCAGCCGGCGAGGAAGGATTAATGACAATACAACCATCTGTTTATCTCATCTGATAGTGCTATTCTTCCTTCGTGTTTAATACATAATACTGAATATCTATGTGGCGAAGACCATTCTGTTCTCTTCCAATTCATTCCATATGTTCCTTCTGTGATTACTGTTCACTAGGGTATCTAAATCAATAGTAAAGTGCATTTCTCATTCGTCTGTTCTCCACTTAGCTGTCGTCTCTACGAGCGAAAGGCAACCGCTCAGAGTGGATCAGACGAATGAGAAATGTACTTTCTATTGATTTAGAAACCCTACTGTTCACCAGGGATTCACAATCGGTAATTCATTCTTCTCCGCCGCGAAGTTGTCTCTGAGGGAATGAGGCAACCGCGTGGCGGAGAAGAATGACGACAGATTTATCGATTTTGAACCCCTTGTGTTCATTGTGTTCATTCAGATGATTCCTCCCTCCAGTTATCTCTACACAACTTATGGACCTTATCCTCTGCCTTCGTCCATCCTTGGAATTGGTATGAATAGGGACTGAGAGATTAGCAATCAATACTTCAGGAACATCTTCTCGTGGATCTTTCCTCCACTTTTTCCTGTCTTCTCTCAATTTGGATCATCCTCATTCTTACGTTGATTCGTACACAAATGGACGATGGAACTAAAAGGCATCGAAAAGGAACTGAATCAAATTGAATATTATCCATTTTGTCTGACAATAGCAGAAGCAATGCTAGCAATATTTGTACAGAATTCACATAACAATAAACATTGAATTGCTGTCAGATTTCCCTTTTTGTCTTCTGCTTCGTGGCGAACACCTCTTCGTTGCAGACGATGCAATTCAACGAGAGAACGATAACAAATGCCGTTTATGGATGAAATGCAATTTATACGCCCTCGTTTGTCACATGAAGAGTCTAATCGACTTTCCCATTTGCCATCTGTGTTATCGTCATTTGATTCTCTCTAACCAATTCTTTCCCTTCATCGGAAATGATTGATCACCACAACAGGAAAGATAACGTCACACAGAAATGATTAAGGAATTCATTATGGAATTTATAACCTCCCAAATTTCTTCCGAGAAATGAGAGACTGTCAGACGGGATGTTGGAAATCCCAAAAACACGTTCCCTATCATTGACTGAATGATGTGAAGATTTAGACATTGTGGACAGAGTCTACGTTCATTTGTGAGTCTTTTCTGCGCTCCATATTATCTCACTGTGCCAATTCCATCATGTCAATTTGTTACATGAAAACCCCGTTCATTTATCTTCTCTACACATAGTCGATGTTGTTTTATGTGATGAATAACGAAATGTTGACACCATTTTATCCCAGTTGAATTCAAATCTTTCAGAATATATCCCAGCTCTCCAATAACGTGATATGCGTGGACATATATTGATAGGAATGTCGATAGTTGGATATCTTCAGATTGTTGAGTATTGTGAGTGTTCATAGTCCCAGATGACGCCTGTAATGTCCTCATTGACTCCTGAACAGACTACAGTACCCACCATGTTCTCTCTCCCATAACATAGACAGGAGTGGGTCGGGCAAATCCATTGAATGTAGTCGATGCAGCACACGTGTATGCACCCATATCAGTGTACAACATCCAGTCTCCAACCTCCATCGACCTCATCCATTTCTTGTCCTGCACATCATTCTGTCTACCGTATCCCCCTTCCACTCTCACCTCAATCATATCGAGAGAGTCACAAGTCGGTCCCCAGATGGTTGTGGGGAAGAGTTCGACGTCATCACTATCGAAGAGTGGACGTCCTACTGGATGGACGTGGTCGAAGAGAATGCAGTTGAAGCTCCCGTACACTCCATCGTTGATGTAATACATGTGACCCGTGGAAGCAGCGTCTTCAACTGAAGGGTATACGGTAAGAGAAGGAGGGAAATGAGGGACACGTACTCTTCTTTGTGATCTTCTCTGCAGGAACTGCTGTATGGGCAATTATGTTGGCAACGAGAGTGAATGGACGAGCAGCGAAGAATCTGAAGGACAAAACTCAGGCAATGTCTTCCATTGGGAACTGACCTTCCAGGTTCAGCAATGAGTCTGACATCAGGATCAGGGAAGAATTCACTCACGGCAGAACGAATCACCGAGGCAATCTGAATGAAGACAATGACCTCTCATCCATTGACACTGTCTGACATCTTCGAATTGAATGTGATGTTCTCCACCAGGGAATCCTCCTCCCATATCAACTATTTCCATTCTATGACCAAGAGTTCTTCCATAGTTGAAGAGATTCCTTGCATGTTGAAGAGCAATTCGATATGCGGAAGGATCATTGCATCCTGATCCAACGTGGAAACTGAATCAAAACACTATCAATACTGTCCTTCCATTCCATTCCGTGCCTGACTCCACACACATTGACTCCCATGTCAGAAGCCTTTTTGAGTAGGTCAGATGCTTGCTGTAACATGTCCTTAGATGAGTTCACTTTGTATCTTTACCTTGACTGGTTCAGCTCCAAACTTGAGATTGAGTGGACATGTGGCAGTTGGATCAGAGACAGCAATGCGTAGAATGAGTCTGTAAGGCGGGAATCCATTAGACATGGCCCCACTGAATACACGGAGAAAAGTACTGCCAAAGCCACTATAGAATGCCAATATTGCAGTTTTCAAACAGTAGGAGGGGTTTTGGCAGTTAATCTGCCAATATTGGCATTTTTTGTGCATCAACTCACTCAGGGCTTCTATGGTAGGTTGTGATCTTGTGAAGTTCCTCTTCATTGTCAAATGTCATCATCTTCACCTGCAATCAACACATTCAAATCTCTTTTTTCCTTTGCTCACACAGACCGATAAACGACATTTTATTGCACTTTCGAATTGATGGGACACTAACCTCTTTTTCCTCTGCATGCAAGATGAACGAACGAGTCTTGCACGGATTGGCATAGATGATCCTCTCAGGAGCCACGTCAATACGAATCACCTGAATGGATACTGTAGGTCCATGACTACCGTATCCTACTTACAGTATCGATTTCCTCGCGAGAGGCACAATCGAATCCAACTCCAAGGGCAGCGAGAGTGCGGAGAAGAGTCTCATCAGAGTTACACTTGACAGCATAGAAGGGCTGAGGGATACGGTAGATGAGAGAGGGAGATAGTTATTCACCTCAATATGGGGAAGTTCTTTCTTCCATAGATAAAAGCGATCGAGAACAGCGTCAAGGTTGACAACCATGAATGCCTCGTCGTTGTCCTGTTTGAATACCAATTGGTCTCGAAGGGAAAACTACCGTATACCTTGATGGTCTTCGCCTCAGCGATTGCACGGGCCAACGACACGGCATCCACGTGTCTCTCGGTGATGTTCACCTGCATTTGAACATTTTTTTGTCTTCAACGAAAGATACAGTATACCTTGACGTCTCCGATGATTTCCTTGCGAATGAACGTGGTCATTTTCGAGTTGCGGTGGGGATTGCTTGTGAATTCGAGGGACAAGTCGGTATCAGGGAAGTATCAGAAGTATCTATGAGTCTGAAGGAAGTCATTCATGTATCATTCACTGTCTACAGTATCCTTACATCTACGGTTTTCAACTGCGACCCAAGGCGGCTTTCCGATTGTGAGTAGATCAAAGAGAATGAGAAGAAGAGGGAACTCCTCGCCAGCGAATGAGCGGACAAAGGACTGAAATGATCACACTACATAAATATTAGGTTGTTGCAAAAGTTTTGTCCCATCAAAAATTTTACCGTATATCTTTTTCAGGAATGATTCTAATGACAGGACACCTATGTCATAGCGGAAT
>JACMIF010000447.1:0-27678 GCA_014805445.1 Diplogasteroides magnus | reverse complement strand
CCGTATATCTTTTTCAGGAATGATTCTAATGACAGGTCACCTATGTCATAGTGGACTATGAGTCTGCCCCTAACTGCCATATGTGGGTCGTGACGTCACGCCTTCTGGTGACGTCACGATGTCCTTTCGCCAACACTAGTCAAAAACGCGAAAATCATTCCGTGCTCATAACTTTTCAGAAAATGATCGGAAAATTGATGTTAGATATTATATAGATAGGTCTCGTGCTATACTACAACTGAGCTGTGTTAGAGCATTTATCGACTATCTACCGGAAAGTTAGGCTCGAAAAATCGATTTTCGCCGTTTTGAAGCTAGAGCCGCCAAACTTGGCACGAATGTGAATAATCATAAAGGAAATTATTTGATGGTAGGAAACCTTTTTATTCCCGGTATTACGAAAGTTATGGTCGAAAAATCGGTTTTGAGTCAACTCAAAATGACTTTTTTGGTCATAACTTCCGTAATACCGGGAATAAAAAGGTTTCCTACCACCAAAAAATTTCCTTTATGATTACGCACATTCCAGCCAAGTTTGGTGCCTCGAACTTCAAAACGGCGAAAATCGATTTTTCGAGCCTAACTTTCCGGTAGATTGTCGATAAATGCTCTAACACAGCTCAGTTGTAGTGTAGCACGAGACCTATCTATAGAATATCTAACATCAATTTTCCGATCATTTTCCGAAAAGTTATGAGCACGGAATGATTTTCGCGTTTTTGACTAGTGTTGGCGAAAGGACATCGTGACGTCACCAGAAGGTGTGACGTCACCAGAAGGTGTGACGTCACGACCCACATATGGCAGTTAGGGGCAGACTCATATTCCGCTATGACATAGGTGACCTGTCATTAGAATCATTCCTGAAAAAGATATACGGTAAAATTTTTGATGGGACAAAACTTTTGCAACAACCTAATACTACAAAGATCACTTGGACTATAAAGATCAAAAATCAAACTACGTACGGGTTTCGCGGCCGGTACGGCGCTGCGAGCGGACACTACGACTGTTCCAGTGAAGGTGATTTTCTGGCAGCTGATGCTGTCAATTACTGAAAGGATTACGGTAACTTTCCCTGTGAGAGTCACAAACTGACCAAATCAAACGCCGACGACAAGTTGACTGGCAGTACTTGTCGCGGCGGGTAGAAAGAAGCGTTTAGCGACCAAGAGAGTATTGACCTGAATGGATACGGTAGTTGGGAGGATACGGTAGTCAAGAGGATACGACAGGAAATGGGAGAAACTCGAGAATAAGGGGGAGCGGAAACGGTGACTCAACTCGAGCGAATCAATTTCAATTGTGAAACTGATGTAGTGATCGAGTAACAAGTGACTGTACGATTGGCGTGAAATGAAAGAAGGAAAAGATAAAGTTTCGATGGTTTGAGTGAAGGAATGAGATATGAATGCAAGGGGCGATTATATTGCCCCTGTGCTTTCTCCGAATGAAGTGATAAAAGGGAGAATGGAAGTGAGAAGAGAAAAAGGGAAGAGACGGTCAAAGGACACTTTCATTTCAATGACAGGAAGTACAGATAGGACTAGAATGGAGGAATGGAGGACCTCTCAATGGAATGACTCCACTTGTGGTCACACAGAGTCCATCCACCCACTCATTGTCATGAGATCTATGATGTCACAGGGAGGGGATACGGTAGGTACCATCCTGTATCAGAACATAAGGACAGACGGTAGTGACCATTCGGTCTAAGGGAACTGAATGGACTGATGCCCTGGATGGGTGCAATCCCAGTACATTGAGTCATATTGGAAGAGACAAAGGATTGGCAATAGAGGCAGACGGACAAAGGGAATGAGCCATTCCCTTGCCACGCTGAGTATTGAGAAGTCGACCATCAGGGAGAATGGACTGCTCCAGGGGAAGAGAGGAGAGACGAGAGAGAAGAGAAAGAGTGTGTAAGAGGAGAGAGTACAGACAGTGAGAGGAGACGAGAGAGGAGAGAGGATTCAGAAGGACAGAAGGAATAGATGGCAAGGAAAGAGGAAGGAATGTCAATGACACAATCACTACTACAATTGATTTTTGATCTTTCCATAAATGAGCTTCAACCATTCGACAGCTGAGTGAAGAAGAAGGAAATTCGGCCAAAAGAAGGCGCCATTTAATTGCCTTTGCCCCCAACCCGTTCGCTGAGAACGAAGGATACACTCATGTCAGAGCTGTGATACCAACTGTAGAAGAA
The DNA here is from genome assembly GCA_014805445.1 of Diplogasteroides magnus. Taxonomy (NCBI): domain Eukaryota; kingdom Metazoa; phylum Nematoda; class Chromadorea; order Rhabditida; family Diplogasteroididae; genus Diplogasteroides; species Diplogasteroides magnus. Next base: position 25,469 of record JACMIF010000447.1, on the reverse strand, counting down.
GAAGAAACGAGACAAAAGGGGTGTTAACCCCGTGATAGAACTCAAATGATATGTAGTTAAGGGGGGGGGGTGTCCTCCCCTCGTATTCCCCCTTATATTGTCTCGTCCTATTGCACTGTGTACGTCATTCGTATGAATTGGGAGTATTTACACCTCCCAAGGGATGTTTCCCCCTCGATCAAACGATCATTGTGACTCACTATCTCCTTATACCATAGACCATTGGATGGGAGAGGGAGGGAGAATGGTCAATGTACCCATTGCGTACCACGGGTACACAGCTGATAACATCTTTATCTCACGATATCACGTATCCTCTGGTCTATTCTGATAGTCCGAGTGTCCTCCTGAAATAGCCTCGTTCCTTATGGTCCAAATCGGCTTATGACTGTTATCGGTACAGATGTGACAGGGAGAATCGTACAGTCGTGCACAAAATTTCACGTGGACTAGGAAATGATGCGATGTTGAAGGCAATTTGATGAGGGGAATCTCTGGCTACATGACGAGGGTCTTCACGGAAACATGATACAAACAACGACCTTATTTGGGTTCTCTTATCAAAGCAATGAGTGCATTTGTCATTCACCTAACCTCCGCTGAGCTGTTGTCTATTCCAAGAGAGAGACAATACCTCCGAGGGAATTAGACGACAGAAAAATGCACTTGTGCTTCCTTTCCTAACCCTACTTATGATATTAACAAGGAGTGAACACTGATCCATCCTAGTCACTATAGTCATTTGGACAATTGGACTGTGATTTCATGACGATAGTGATCATTTGTCCTTCTGTTGTTCATCTTTATTTAGTTCTTACCTTATGGCACATAGTAGGCAAATAACTACTATTTGTAGTTGTTGTTACATGTTTGCTTGATGCTGTTCTCTCATTGCTCACTACAAACAGCGTGATGGATATAACACATTCAATTGTGCACCAGCAGTTTGATTTGTCATAATGATCAACTAACACATGGGTGAGGTCATTTTGTAGGTCCGAGTGGCTCTTTCGAAGGAGCGTATTCTTGAAGCTCAATTCCCAAAAATAGACTATGCACATTTAGAAAAAAATTGAATTGAGCCTCGTGGGTAAACCCATTAGAGCGAATCGGATAATCATCTGACACCGGCAATGTTGCCTTTGATCTGCTAGAAATGGAGATAGAGCGCACCGAATTGAATCGGCTATATCCATTACGTGTTCTCTACTGCTCACTGTCACGAATGCTCACCATACACATTAGGCAAATAACTACCATTTGTGGTTGTTGTTACATGTGTGTGCTTGATTGCTGCTTCCCTCTTTAGTCTCTACTAGGAATGCTCACCATGTATCCTCACTAGCCACGTAGAATCTCTGTGGAAGTTGGAATCCATTGAATGGCGATGCCCCCACAAGAGTGTATGCCCCCATATCGGGATATACCATCCATTCTCCAACTTCCATCACACGCATCATCTTGTTCTCCTGTATAGGAGATATCTACTGGAGACAAGAGAATTCGACCTCAATCAAGTCTTCCGAGTCACAAGTTGGACCCCATATGGTGGAAGGAAAGAGTAGAGCATCTGATTTGTCCTGAGAAAATCCTGTCGGTAAGATGGAGGCAAGACTAACTAGAATTCGTCTGTCGTCTAATTCAATATGAACGTTGTCTCAATCATTCAATAGACAACCGTTCCACGATACTTAGATCATAGACGAATGTACTCTACTACTGTATAGAAACCCAAAAACTGACCAGAAGTGGAACTCCAACTGGATGGATATGATCGTATACTTTACAGTTGAAATCACCGAATGTGCTATCGTTCACATAGTACATGTGTCCCATTTTGTGTGCATCTTCAGCTGAAATCTTCCCTTCACAAGGATGAAAGAGAGTGAAGTCACGATTGTTGGTGATTCTCTCAGCTGAGACAGCAGTGGATGCAAAGACATTGAGGACCATAGTGACTGGACGAGTAGCAAAGAATCTGAACGTTCTCATCTCTCAACGATGACCTCCCTTCCAATAATGATTCCAATCTGAAACGAATTCGGCCTCTTTACAGCCTTGATAAGCAGCCAATATCAGCCATTACTTGGAGAATGACTACATGAGAAAGTGATTGCTTCTTTGAGGATCAAGCTACGCAGACGGGAATGGTAGTGACTTACCACAAAAGGTATAGAACCGGAGAAAATGACTTGGGAGCACTGGTATCGAATAACCAGCGAGGAACTGCCTCAGCAGATTCTTCTCTGCGATTGCGCTTGATAGGAGTAGACCTTTCCCCTTTTTTTACCTTTACAAGTGAGAAATGAAGAGAATCAATACTTCCAGTTGAGTTACTCTTGAGGTCTCATTGCCAATTTTTACACAGACACTTCTCGTGTTCGTACATCTAAGGTTCAGTAATTATGAAGCAAGTTCAGTGCACAGAAATGAAAATTGTCTGCATCATGTTGACTACATGTTTAACGAAGAGATTGAATAGGTTGCAATAAGTGGTTGTGTGATGTTTTCTCATTCATGATTGTTAAAACAATCTTGTAAATGCGCGGGATGAGCTAACAATCCAGGAGAAGAATTCCTGTCTATCCCGCTAGGATTACTGTAGATTTTAATTTCGCGCCGTTCGTAAATGCCGTAAGTTATTTAAAGACTTTAATTCTTTCGATTTTGCAGTTTTCGAAATTTAATTTTCATCCCAAAGTGACACAGGCCCATTTACATTGTTTATTCGGCAAGCTATTGGCGAGACTTGAAGCTATTATAGTAGAATGTTTTTGGACATTATTACGCTGTTTAGTCGATCTTGAAACTCCGCCCATCGCCTGTCATTTTGGCAATGAATCTTTGTTGGGAGCTTTTAGCGATGTGTATTGCCTTTTTAGGGCCATATTGTGCATATATATGATCGTACCAAACTAAGCTACGCGTGAACCACATGTTTAATGCTTTCTACTGAGTATTCCCTGAAATCGCGTCATTCAAAAACGTGCTTTCTCATTTTCTCATTTGATTTACTTTTTTCAGGTAGTTGAGTTATGGCCGCGAAGCGTGTCGCTACTTCCTCCGTCAACTGGGCCAAGCTCTCTGAGAGACTCGTCCCTGAGGTGTGAAATAAAAATATATCAGTCTCGAACAGCGATAGATGAACTGTTGCCAGTAGTACACGTATTCGTTGTGTGAGATGTATTCCATACGTTCCGTAAACATGATAACATTTGTCGCTATTGAAATATTGATTTTTACTATTTGATTTAAATGTATGGCGCTTTTTTAGCACGCCTCGGAGCTTGTTCGTCTGAAGGGCCAGAACTCTACCTTCACTGCTCTCGTTGACCAGCTTCCTGCCGATCTTCCCAAGGTAATATTTGCAACATATAATTTTTAAAAATTTGCATGTCTTCTTATTTACCGTTTTTTGCAGTTCGACTTCGCTGGACTGAAGAAGGCCCTCCCCACTCATGCGGCACTCATCGAGTCTCTGCAGAAGCAGTACGAGGCAGTCAAGATCCCCTATGGAGAGATCCCTTCTGAACACAATACGGTAGTATTGTATTCGTTTTGGCAAGGATTATGTGATCTTCTTCAGGAAATCGAATCGTGGGTCGCCTTCAACAAGGAGCGCACTTCTGTCCACGACCTGAAGGTCGCTGATGGACTTGAAGAAGCTAAGAAGGTTGGTATCTAAAATCTCGTTCTCTCCCTTCTCTAGAAAAATAGTCTTTCAGCTGAATTTGTTCCTGTATATAATACTGATCTGCTCAGGTGGAGGCCAAGTGGTCTGCAGCTCCTCCCGTTGAACACTTCGACAGGCAGCACTTCGTCGAGTTAGATATTTTAAAATATTTCACTGATTTTAGACATAGTATATACTTATATGACTAATTTCTGCTTGTTCAGGTACTTCCCTGCCCACTTCTACGATCTCCGCTACCAGCCTCGCATTCCCGATCCTTGCAACATCGGACTCAACGAGACTCCCGAGATCGAGAAGCGTTTCAAGGACTACAAGGTACGTGTAACTCATAGCATTAAGACTAGTTTTCCGAAATAGTAAAATGCATTTTTCACTCGTCTAATCCCCTCGGAACTGTTGTCTAACGCATAAGAGAGACAAATTAGACGAATGAGAAATGTAATTTACTAATGATTTAGAAACAGCACTTGGGACGATGTGTAACTGTAACGTTTCTCTTATTCCCGTGTCTTTCAGGTTCTCAGACGCGCAGACAAGGTGGACGACCATTAGAAGAGAGATATGGCATGAATGGAACCGACGGGAGGAATGTTCATCTTGACTGTCTCTGTCTAGTCTCCTTCATTTGTAGTTGTAGATGTGATTGTTGTATTGTCGAGTTGTCATCCTTCCGTCGGTGTTTTGTAGAAACAAATTCTGAACAGAGACAGAATAAAGGTTTATTTCATACGGATGGAGTGACTGTTTTCGATTTTGGTTGCCATGGCGCCAACTGTGGAGATACCGGTATTTGCTCTTTCTTGTGAGTTCCTGGCACTTGATTGCGTCGAAGTCCATCAATGTGCACATGTTGCGCACATGGATGGTTTTTGTAGTTACCTGTTCAGATTGATTCAATTGGGCGTGTTCTTGTTCCTTCCTTCACGAACTTTAGAATATTGTCTGTTGTTGTGTAGCCTAGCAGTAAAAGGAGATAAGAGCCTTGAAATTGAGTATTGAGAATCTTATGAGACCTTGTGAGTGAGCAGTCACTCGTGATTGGAAGACATTCCACTATTTCATAAGTCATACTGTCCTGTTTGGCATGAGATTGCAATGTGATTACTGTAATCGTTACTAACCATCTATGTCTTTTAGTGATGTTTATCGAGTACTTCATCCCATCAATGTCCTGTATACTAACAGCTACTCTCACCGTGTGTGGAATACTTACAAATTCAGATCAGAATCCTTGTTTCGTTTCCTGTGAGGAGAGGAAAGATCTTGGAGGGAGTACTCGGGTTGGACCACAAGGGAAGGAGGGGAGGGGATGATGCTACTCCCTACGTTCCTCAATCTACTAGGGTGAGTTGTGTGTAATTGCCTGCTATCACTTCTAACTGTGATCTACCGAATGTAACGACTCTAAACAGTTCTTTAACCTCTCCCTGTGTGTATTTCATTCACTGCAGAGAGGTTGCAGCTTCTCCATCACAATTTGTTCTTGTGTTATGGGAATCCCTCTATTTGTAAAGTGTAAAGTATTGGTCCCTCTTTATCACTTCTTCTCTCTTCCTTCTACACTATACTCTCTTCTTTGTCCCTCCTCTTGCAACCCTCACTTTGTTATGTTCTTCCTTTGTGCTACATACTTGTATCAGTCGTTCGTATGTCAATTGGGTGCCCTGATTTGTTCATTCCAGATGAATGTTATATCATTAGCCGTGTATTCGAGATCCTCTCATTCAACGTAGAATGAATGGCCTTGAAGTGAGAGTATATGAAAAGGAGTTCCTTTTTATGGAGGTGCCAAATGTGTCTACTAAGTAGAGTTGGTCACATGGTCGTAAACGGGGATCAACTTCTGCTACAATACGTTCTGACCCTGTGGATATTGTGGATGACCATTGATATTCTAGTGTACTTTGCACTCTTTCCATCATATCACGGGCTACTCAATTGACACACATTTATCGGTCTCTTGTTGATAGCAGATGTTTCCTTTTCCTCTTCCTCCTCTCTCCCATTCACTCAATATTTCTTCGAATTCGTATCTTGCAGCACACCAAATCACCTCATAAACCTCTCAATTGTTGCTAAATTCTGTTATCATCTCCTTTATGAGCCTCCTCTTCGGGAATGCCGCGGACCCTTGTGATTGCAATGTTGCTGATATGGCATTTAGTGGAATAAAAACACTACCATACTTCCTCATGTGCAATCCATTCGATCCTACCTTGTAGTCTTCATTTGTGTTGGTTATCATTGAGAGTTGATGATTATGTATTGCAGGGATCGTATGACAGACTCTCAAAGGAAGAAAGGCCCTCAGGGAACAACGATAACTGAAGTAAAGAAACGAGGAGTACATGGACAGACAATAGTGAATGGAAAGGTGGAAGGGAATGAGAAGAAGGAGGAACAACCAAGGAAGTCACCATTCTCAGAGTAAGTGAATGTAGAAGGGAAGAGATGATGGAAGAGATCATTTCAGTCCACTCAATAGACCAGTACACAAACCACAGGATTCATTATTCTCTTCTAGTTCTGGATGGACAAATTACAGAGGTTAGGAGGTTCATTTATTACTTGTTAACAATTTAGTTTGATAGTTTTGCTCGTGAGAGACACAAATGAATATAGGTTTCTTCAATCTTTCAATGCTTCTTCTGATTGTCTCAAATGGACGAGTTGCATTGGAGAATATCATCAAGTACGGAGTGCTCGTTAACCCTCGTAAGTATTTAGTTATTCTTCTTATTGTAGATGAATATGATGGACTGTGAATATGAGTGTTTAGTGGAATGGATTCACTTTGCCCTCCATGACATATCCTTCTACAATTGGCCGAATGTCTTCCTTGTTGCTGCATCCAATGTGGTCATTCTCATTGTTTTATTAACTGAACGTCTTCTCGGTGAGTATTTCCCTTGTTGTCATTGTCTATTGTTCCTTTTGAGAGAAGGGAATAGTGAATGAGACATTTGCTGGCATCTTCTATCCAATTCTCATTGCATTCCATCTCGTTGCTCCTGCAGTGATCACTCTCATACTCAAGGTGACCACAACATCACATTCATTCAATTATGGATGAAATGCATATTACTATACGAACAATGAAAGTCTACTTGAAAAGCAGTTGGCTCTATGTTTACCCACCGAGCCGCATTATGACCACAATCTTTCCCTATTCATCAGATGAACTTGAGATATAATCAAATGTGTATTTGAATATGATTGGTATTCAGGGCAATCCTCTGTATGCAGCCGGTGCCCTTTCGATCTTTGTCATCGAATCACTCAAACTTGTCTCGTACATGCAAGTCAACTACTGGTGCAGGTACATACAACCATTACCTGTTCGTTGATTAATGTGAAGCCTTTCTGAATGATTTGAGTGACTTTGAAATAGAGTCTCTTTTCGTTGGAATAGAATGTATTTGAGATGTGCTCGTCGTGCATTGGAAGATAAGAAGAAAGAAAGGAAAGATGCAATTGTGGATGGAGAAGAAGTATTGTTCATTCTCAATACAATACCATACTCTATTATCCCTTTCAGATCACTCATTCTGATGCCCTTTCCCTCTATCCAGATACTCTCACTCTATCTAATCTCTATTACTTCCTCATTGCACCCACTCTCTGTTATGAATTGGCATTCCCTCGATCAAGAAGAAGAAGAAAGAGTTTCCTTATCAAGAGGACTGCAGAGGTTGACACTTTTCTCTTTCTTCTCTTCTTCATTCTCTCATTCAGCTCATCTTCCTCACTTTCCTTGGTCTCGCTCTCGTTCAACAATGGGTTGTTCCCCTTGTCAAGAACAGTCTTGCACCATTCAGGTTGGTCTCTTCAACACTGACTAAGACAAAGACAGTCTTTTACAGCAACATGAACGTAACAAAGATGATCGAGAGAGTACTCAAGTTGGCAGTTCCCAATCATGTCATATGGCTCATATTCTTCTACACTCTATTCCACTCTCTGCTCAATCTCATTGCTGAAGTTCTACGGTTTGCTGACAGAGAATTCTACAGGTTTGTCTCGTAACCATTTGAACCATCTGATACAGTAGTCATTGAACAGTATTGATTGCAGAGACTTCTGGAATGCGGAGACTATTCAGTACTTCTGGAAAACATGGAACATTCCAGTGCACAGATGGGCACTCAGACACATCTACATGCCTATGATGAGGAACAAGTACAGTAAGAAGGTGAGTGAAGGGAAGGAGTACTGTAATGAGTGAATGAGTCATTCAGAGTGCAATGATCATTGTCTTTTTCGTATCTGCATTCTTCCATGAATACTTGGTCAGTCATCCATCCCAATGGCATACTGTAATGGATTGATTCTCCAGGTGTCCGTTCCTCTTCACATGTTCCGTCTGTGGGCATACTATGGAATGATGATGCAGATTCCTCTCTCGTTCATCACTGATCATGTAGTGAAGGGAGGAAGAGCAGGTACTGTAGATGAGGAGTACTGTAATGAGTTCCTTTCCTCTCAGGCAACATTGTTGTGTGGCTGTCTCTTATCCTTGGTCAACCAATGGCAATTCTGATGTATGTCCATGACTGGTATCTCATCAACTATCCACAGTGAGAAAGTCTCTTACTGTCTCTTCTTTCCTCTTTTTACACGCTCTCTCACTTTAGCTGACGAGAGTCTTCTTTTACTGATTCGGGCCAATTTAACGGTTCCGAATTACCATTTGACGCGGTGCTTTTATGTAGAGATTTATTAGATATCGTTAGTATTAAATAGAATAGAAATACAATAGTTTAGATTTAAATTAAATATACGCTATATTCGTACATTTGTATTAGCTTGCTACATATTGATGCCATTTTGCACCTTGAAATACCTCATCCTCTTGCGTTGAACAATGTTATTCTTTCTCATTTCTCATTTGTGCCACGTTTCGTGTCTGATCTTGCTCATTTTGCCATTTAAAAATGTTCTTTTTTCATTGATTGGCCTTTCTATCTTAGTTACGGGGATAATGCGACTGTTCATTCTTCATCCCGAGTTGGTCACACTATCAGAGATTATGAAGATGTTTAATCATAGAGCTGTTACATTTCTATTCCTTTCTATTTACATATTTACCTCTCTTTTGTGCCTTACGACCTCATTCAGCATACGCGTTTTACTCGGCCACTCGTACTATTTGTGCGGACAATGATAAAGAACATTGACATATCGTGTGTACCTTTTTGCTGTTTCACAGTGACGGATGTTATCGAATTCCGCCTGGGGCTATCTCTACCATCTCTAATTGAATGTCTTGTCTTCTGACTATCCACAATAGAGAGTATTGAGAGTGAGAGAGACAGAGAGACAGAGACATTGCCGATCTTCCCCTCTCCATTCACTCGATTGACTTGTTGTTGACTGTTGAACTAACTATCTCTTCAGGCCATTCCTTCTCTGGTCTCTATTCCCACAAGAAGGACAAACTGGATCGACTGAGTCGACTTGTCAGGGCCATCGTCGACAGATTCGTGTCTTGGGTCAGTGTTTGGGAACGGGTTTGGAAATTATGTGCATCTGTGACTCAGTGAGGGGAGGGACAGGCAAATGAGATATTCATTCCACTATCCACTAGGCTAATGATAGTCAAGACTGTGTGATGTGTAGTACTGACTTGTTCACTGCATTTGGCAATGTGCCAACAGCCATGCCTAACTGAGAAGAGAGAGAAGGGCGGGAAAGGAAAGAAAGAGAGAAAGAAGGCCATGTGTGGTCGTTAGGGGATAATATTATGCCTAGTCTTCTTTAGAAAGCCTTTCTTGACTTTGTAGTTGGTTTTGATAAGAGACTCGTTACTGTTTCCGTGCTTCCATAAGATAAGCAACATTAGTACGAATGGGCTTCTGTGTTTATGTTTTGCACAGATTGTTTAGCTGTTGTGATTGATTGGGGTTCAATTTCAGTTTCGTAGTCCAGAAGTATCTTCAAACAGTGTGGAGGGTGGAAGTAGTCCAGTTGACTCGCCGAGAGGTTCATTCATTCAGCCCATTATGCTATCTACTAAGATTTTTATGATCATTCTGCAAAAATTGCGTTGAGAAAGTAAGAAAAAATATGTTTTTCCCTTCTAAAACATGACGAACTTGACTTGAATATGAGAGAATATATTCTAATCAGTTTCAGGCCTAAAAATTCTAGTATTGATTTCATCCAACCCCTGTACTATGTTCGTAATTGAGATGATGCGTATAAATATCTATCTATCTATGAGTTGTGTTGTAGGCGAGAAGCCTCGTAGTGGATCAGGAGGAAGTAGGGAGACTTCCCCTCCAGTCAAAGGAATATGTGAATCACTCGATAAAGAGACTATATACAAGTGAGTTACAATATTTACAAAGTGAATTGGTAGTGGGTTGCCACGAAAGGTACAGAACCTGAGAATATGACTGGGGCGCACCTCCTCAGTGCATGCGCTTTAAAGGAGTAAACCTTAACCTTTTTACCGTTACAAGTTAATCAGTTCTTCCAATTTGGATTTACTATTGGGGTCTGATTGTCAGAGAGTGAATGGAGAGTATTTGAGGATAGTAGCACTTCCTGAGGGAATGGACTGTGATGAATGGAAGGCTTCCCATCTCCTTGCACTATTCGAACACGTCAATGCAATCAGGTTGGTGTTTATCTCTTGATAACTTTAGAATAGAATTTATCTGTATCACATAAGATGACCAAAGTGATCGAGTAGTGTTCCTTCTCATTGATTTTGTAGTGATTGAATTGAAAGTTGATTGTGTCTTGTTTGAGAGGAAGTTTGACTGAACTGTGCACTGCATCTTCTTGTCCCTCCATGACATATTCAGGTTAGTTTCATTCACTATGAAGTTGTATGATGTGATTGTATTAAGGAGTGACAAAGGTTCCATGGGTGGATGAGAAGGGAAAGAAACATTCATACACTGCATCACAATGGATGGATAGTGCACTCTCTCATTGTGAGACAAAGTGTGAGGATCCCGTCCTATTTCCCACTAAGGTATGTCTGCCCTCAAAGCATAAGATGTAGAAGTGAATCATTGTTATAGCACGGACAGTCATTTCCTTCATACTTCTCTCAGTCATCATCCTCACTCCTCAAGTTATTATGGCAGTGTATGGGACATGTTTATGAGAAACACTGGAAGGATATGGAAGTGCTGAATCTACTCCCTCAGGTATACTCATCTTCTCGGTACTTCTACTCAAGAGCAGACTCTAATATATTGTATGCTATACTGTCCTGCAACAGCAGCTCTTTTACTGTTCCCCTACCGTAATCCTACAGTAACCTACAATATACTAGAGTCCGGGCTTCAGCAGAAGGTCCGTCTTCTGTTCCCCTCTCCTCATTCTCTTCTCATTTCAGGCTACTCTTGTCATTGATCACATTGCCAGTTTCTCTTCCCAATTCTCACTCCTTGATACAACAGAACAACGTCGAATCCACGATGTTGTCTCTCTTCTTCGTCCTCCACCAGAATCCGGTGATTCTTCATCGTGAATCAGGCAATTCCAGTCAAGACCAAGATTGAATCCGAGTATGGTACCACTATCCATCGACATATCTAGGAACTATTCACATAATTCTGGTACTTTAGTTCATTCAAACATTTCTTTCCCTTCTTGTGCACATATTGGCATATTGTCTCCTATTTTAGAAGCTACAACTAGAATAATATAATTGCGCGTACCTTATCTAGCAGATTCCCCCCTCAGCACATGCACTTGATATGAGAAGACCTTTACCCCTTTTTACCCTTACCTTGTCTATTGTAAAAAAAAGATTGATAACTGAGCCATACTTGTATGATAGAGCTTCTTAGCTTATTTAATTGGCAATGCGAAGAAGTTACTGTAGGAAAGAAGGATGTCCACTGCTTATTCTTACTGTATATTACATCCTGCAAAGTTTATAATTAATCTCCCCAACACGGTTTATTGACCAGTAGAAGAGACTTACTCCATATTCTTCACTAGACAACCTTTCTTGTCCCAATCTATCATTGTATATCTCCGGTTTAGTTGTTTCCTTTTCCCGATGGTTTCCCCCATTGCAAAGATAAAATTGTGATGAATGTATTTAGTGCGTGTATGGATAGCGTCTTGTGGTTACACCGTAATTGCCGGTAGACAATATTTGACATGTTTCAACATGAATACACGCATTTCGTGTGCAAGCATCTTGAAATAGGAACAGTCATGTTACCTTTTTTAAACCCTTTGCAAGAAAGGTTCACTTTTTCAGTTTCCTCCCCCAATCAGGGCCTTCTGCCCTTTCTCCCTTCTCGTTCTGAGGAGATCACCTTCCCAATGGAACGTCGTACTCGTATCTACTTGACCAATGATGGCCTCTACGTCTTCTGGATACCAGAATCATCTCAACTTGGTAGTCAACTACAGTACTCCTTTCGTTGTGAGACACGGATTGTCATTCAGGAATCGCAAATTTCGATGGTCGTGCATGGTCGAAGATTGTGAATAAAGAGGAAAGAAGTGATTTGATTGGAGGAGGAGTGGCAATGAGTCTATTGGAAGAGAAATGGAAGTGAGTCTCTTTTTGTGATTAGGTAACGACTTTTGGAACGGATTTGGATTTTGTATGTTTGTGCTCTTGTATTGGCCAATGCGGTCAGACATAACTGAGTAGTTCCAAAAGTCTATCCCTATTTGTGACAATAACCATACTTGTCTCTCAGTGATGTATTTGATGAGTGTGGATTTGTTGTGGGAGAGAAGCAAGGAGAAGAAGAAGTGATGCAATTGCAATTTGGAACCAGACTGAACATTGATCTTCACAAGGTTCAATCCCCCTTCCATTCCATTTCAATCGATAAGTTCGGGTCTCTAATCCAATGCGACTTCTCTCGGGAATTCTTGACATTCTCATAGGCAATTATGAAAAGAAACGAAAACAAATTGGAATGGTTGGTTCAATGTAAACATCTTGATATAATTTGTGAATTGCTAAGAATTCGATGTCCTCTTCACACAAAGGAAAGACCAAACGAGGAGTGAAGAAGACTGTCATTGCACCCTCAAAAATGGTCAAACCCGAACAGGTATCGGAATCAACTAGTGAACGCAAATGAAAGTCCGTTCCATCATTCTGTAATCTCCAATGCGTGGTCGTCTCAATGAATTGGAGACGACCGAGTAGAGGCAGAATTAACTTTGGAATTTCATGAGCCCTCACTAAGACCCTAACAGCCTAACACTTCTCTCATCCAATGATTCCAATTCAGGTCTCGGTAGTCAATCGAAATCTTCGTAAACGAGCCGCGCCTTCCAAAGGAGTTGTATTCGATGATGATGAAGAATAACAAGTACTTTCATATTTCAGACAACGCTGTACCATTCCTTGTACCATTCATAACTTATTACTTTCTTGCATCTGCATGTCTAGATATTTGCACGGTATTAGCCTTACTTCGTATCTCATCTGTGATATTCATGGAATTGTAACTCGTAATGAATTTTTTTCACACCCTCCTTCCCATGTTCTTTGATCACCCTTCCCATGTTCTTCCCATGTAATACTCATATAGCTAGTACGAGCTCCTTTATGATCGAATCACTTCGAGGGTCGTCATTGTCCCCATTACACACAACAATCCCCATTGAACGAGTAACACTCTTGGCAATGAAAAGGGGAGAATGGTGTGGTCAAGGGGGGATGGAGGGAGAGGCAATGTCTTCACTATCACTGCATTGGTGAGGAATTGGAGGTAGGAAGACCAGCCTGCTGCATTGCTTGACGGACTGCCTTCGCTGTAGCCTTGTACATCACAAATGAGCACTTCATCTCCTCATCCACCTTAAACACAGAGGATTACTGCAGGATTCAATCAATAACTACCGTACCCTCATCGTGGCTGCGTGATTGTCGAACTGTCCACAGTAGTGAGGAGCAGAGAAGAGAGTGACAAGACGGCGGGAGGCGAAGAACTCGTATCCATCTTGCACCACCTGCAATTGGGATACTGTACTCTGGATCATGGGGGGGGGGTTACTGTACCTGATGGGCACGTGCAATGAGATCGATTCCGAGGGCCTCGCACATGGACATCACGACGTCCTGACCGAATACGTATGACGCTCCACGAGTGTTTGCCTGAAGGAGGGAGTACAGTACTCCTTGAGTGAAGGGGGACACACCTGCCATCCCTTGACCCATGGATCAGGATCGGACCACAGAAGATCGATGCTCATAGAGGGATTGGGAGGATCCTGAAGGGGTTCATTCGAGGAGATTGGTTGGGTATTGTCCCACCTGAGGACGAGGAAGAGCTCTGAGTTGGTCGAATGACGACAGTTGAGGGGAGAGACCTCCATGCATGCACATTATGCGACCTCCAATCAGACCAGAAAGGGGCATCCAGTTGAAGGTATCCTGAAGGGAACATTACAGTAACCTTCACTATGACCTCTCCCTTACATTGAAGATGTTCCACAGACGGACACTCTTGTATCTTCTGTTGCACTCTTCATAGAATCCGTACACCCTGTTAATAGCAGGGCATTCGTGGTTTCCACGAAGCATGAAGAAGTTCTCCTTGTACTTGATCTGCAACCCATGGGACCCTTGTTGACCCAGTTGAACCGATACCGTACCTTGTAACAGAACATGAGGATGATGGTCTCGATGTTCTGACGTCCTCTGTCCACGTAATCACCGAGGAAGAGATAGTTGGAGTCAGGAGGGAATCCTTCCTTGTCGAAGATTCGCAGGAGATCAGCATACTGTAAGGGTACTGTAGCTACAGTAACCCACGGGACGTGTGGTACCTGTCCGTGAATGTCGCCGCACACGACAATGGGAGGGTCGACCTCAACGAAGGAAGACTGAGAAGCGAAGACTGCCTTGACTGTCCCGCAGCAGGACATCAGCTCCTCGCATGATACCTGAAAGTACAGTAATCAATACCCAGCTACAGTAACCCCATCCCTACAGTAGCCAGTATACCGTACCGATGTGGTCAGACGACCGCCAGGAGCACCGACGTTCAAGATTCGACCAAGAAGATTGTCGACATCGAAGTTGGCGCCCATTCCCTTGGATGAGAATGGGAGAGGAGTAGGAAGAGTGGAGCGACGACTGCCTCGATGGAAAGGAGTGACGCGAATGAAGGAAGATGAGGGGAGGAGGGCTTTTATACCCATGGAAATGAGGGAGAGACAAGAGATAATGAAGAGACTGCAGATAATACATCTGTCTCGTTCAATTTGAATGCTATACTTTCAATTTAGAGGTCATACAGTGAACAATTTGTACAAAAGTTGATATGTAACATGAGATCATTGGCTATACAGTACTCAACATGTAAATCACTCACAATCAGCATTAACTAGAAGATATGTCGATAGATGCCCTTTCTCTGTACTTGATGCAATTCTTCACCAATCTCTCAACATTCCAAGGACTCAGGGTTTCGTAGGCAATGCTTTCAGAGAAGGAAAATTGATGTTGTGCGATTGGAGTCTTGTTGAAGATAAGGCCACTGTGATCACGAGAACCATTACTGAATGATACACACATTAGCCATGCAAATGAAGACTGCCTAAAGTGAACGGACTCGCTTACGTGTATAGCTTGTCAAGTTCTTCTTTAGTTGTCTTCGGAGGAACGACAAAATGTGAGAATCGAGAAAGGAAAGAATCATATCTACTGCGACCACGTTTCTAAACAAGATATAACTAGAGAAAGAGACTTATACGTTGACAAACTCTGATTGTTCTTAGTCTTCCATTCCAACTATGCTTGTACTCTTCATCCTACAACTTTTCTCATAAAAGTGCACATTTGTTTCACATGACTTACATCAAGTGCAGATTCTAATTGTTCATCCTCTGTCATTTGCATCAATTCCATTTTCATTGTCTCCATTCTCGTCGCAAAAGTGCAATTTGAGTCCCCTTCACATGATGCTTCCCCTGCTATTCTGTCTGAGATATTCAATAGCTGAATGAACATCGATCCATTCGTTAAGAGTGTAAATGACTAACTTGTTGGAATAGACAAATGAGCGCATCGACTGTCCTTTCAGTGATTGAATGGAGTACATCGTTCCTTTCATTCAACCATACATTGGCAGATATTGAGATGGGGGAAGATCTGCCATTCATCATGTCTTATGAACAGAACAAGTACTCACCCATCCACTTCTCTACAACAAAGTGTGGCATGCCACCATAAAGGAGGAATAAAGAGAATGTCCCCAGGTCGAAGATCGAATACACGAACATCCGCAATGGATGAAAGACACGATGGATCACCCAGCTGAATTACTGTTAGATTGAAAAATTAAGTGCTGTAACTGACCGCATCAAGTTTACTGTAGATTGTTGTGTCTTCATAAGGGAAACGAGTTGGGCGCAGTTTTCTCTGATACGATTCTTTATCCATGCCAGGACCTGATGTAGCCATGAGAGAACACATTATTTACAGGGAGATTGTGCGAAAACCAAACAAAATGAAACCAAAAATAAATTTATGATAATAAATAGTAGAATGTAAAGTGTTGGTGAGACTCACATCTGGGAGGTACAAGGATCCATTGTTTTCGTCCACGCAACTGTGCATGCAGATTCCAACCCATCGCGTCATAGTGCAGAGGTGAATGGGCTCCAACCGATCCTACAACGAATCGCTGAATACGGTAGGGAAAAGTTGACTTGCCAAGCCACACTGTGGTCTGCACATCATCTGTCATTCCATCATCACCAAGCAAGGAACTCCAGAGAAAAGCGTTCCTGGTCTCAGCAGTGAGATTGGGATTCTCTGCGAGATGAATATAATCCATATATCTGAATGAATTATCCAGGCGTTATGAAGTCTAAGTAAAGTCACCCCCAACAATCGTTAATATCTGGAAGAATCATGTCGTTGTCAACAGTAGACAATCCTCCATGGGACCATTCAAAGAACTTTTCCATTAACATATATGATCTAGTACAGCTTGCATCGAATAACGGCTGAGAACATCATATTACGATAATGAACTACAATGGAGACAACGGACCTTTCCGATAGAAAAGTTGCGTGAACCGAAGCGCACCCTATACATTCCTCCCAGCTTCTGAAACAATCCAAAGATTAGACTATGAAAGAATGTAATTACCTACCTCACTAAACTCTTTCTCATTCCATTGGGCTGCAGGCCATGCAGATGCCCCTCCCGTAATGACAAAAGGAGTTGTCAGATGAGGGTCAACCCATTCATCTGCTTCACACAACGCAAAGTGCTGCATACTGTAATCTACAGTATGTAGTGAGCCATTACAGTACACGCGAATAGAGACACATCAGATAAAACATCTCGGATGATGACCATTTGATTCAATAAAGACAAGGACAAAGATAAAGGTATGAAAGCCCGAAAAATTTATCAATCACAGCTTTAAATGAGATCTGAAATGGAAAGACAAGGAATGGAAAAGGAAAGATGGAATCGAATGGGGAAATATCGAAGAAAGTACAGAGAATTTGGGAAAAGATAACGTACAAGTTGCGAACAACTAAACCATAGACTTTCTAACCCTCCATCGTAAATTGCTATGACTGTTTTCTCCCGGGGAGGGTAAATGTTTCCAATCGCGTTTATAATTTTCCATGGCCGTAAGAGGATCATGTTTAATTGAAAGCCGTCCAGGCTCAGGAGCCATAGCAAGAGGACGAAGAGACGATCCATTCTAAATAAAACTGTACATTAGAATGACGTCACTATCAGAAAGTGAAAAACCAATCATGAATCAATCAATATATCTGTCATACTGTATAAGTGCACTACTGTATTCGTATCAGCAGAGCAAGTTAACTTCCTTGTGTCGTAATTCATGTTGTCGCTCACTTTTATTTATTCCCCGTTTTTCAACGGTTTCCCTACCATTTTGCGTGTAATACATATTAATATGTACAGTCAGACACTTCTTACTTTACTTTTAGCAGGACTTGATCGATGTTGACACTTCGGAAGCTTTTCTGAAGAAGCGCTGTTGGGTCGACTACGGGCAGCTTCCACAAGAGAAGAATACGAAGAACTTTCGTGCAGAACTTCTTTCCTTGCAGCTGATACTAGTTCATCGTATGTTTCCTTACGCTTCATATCTAAAGAAATAATAGTTTCCTGTATTAAAAGTTATAAAAAATTTTACCGACAGTTTTTTAAAAGTATGACATGCTTGGTCTTGTGAACCGCCATATCGTACGGTATTTGGCATTTTGCCGGATGTCTTTATGTCCGCATTCGCTTGCCGATGCAATATTCACATGCAGAACATATTCCTTAGGGTGATAGGGGAGTAAATTGAGAATATGTGCTATTTCAGATGACTGAGTAATGTAAAGGAGCAATACATCGAAAGAGACTCTTCTATGATCAACAGGTATGATTGCACTTTGTGTTTTTCGTGGTAGGCACACAAAGAATCGTTCTATTATTATTTTGTCAATTACCCTAGGAAGTGGGAATCATTTGTGTATTGTGATGAGGTACATAATCCGTGAATGGATGGTGTCATCTCTTGTGTTTCACTATTGTCAAGAGAGTGTTGACTCATTCACGTTGTCTCTTCTTTCGCTCTCTGCACTAAATTGCCCTGTGTGTCAATTGCTCACGACCATTTGTACAGCTTTTAAGTCGTGTCTTCTCTTTTCCTTTCCTAACACGATAAGTTTGCTCGAGAATATCAATCGCATCTCTTATCAAACGTGTTTACTTTGAAGTTCTTACTCTTGCTATACTTTTCTTGGAGATTGGTATCAGTGGTGGGTTGTTTATGTTTGTCTTTGAGGTATGCCATTGAATGGAGTGTGGCTATTAAGGGCAACCCCTGCAACCAGTGCTGCTACACCTTCCGATGCATTGGTACACACTTTCCCTTTCACTCTGTCCAAACTTCATCGTCCTTCCTATGCTTTCGGATTCCTTTATCAATGCATTTAGTGCATTTGTCATTTGTCTAACCTCAACGGAGGTGTTGTCTCCTCATGTAATAAACTTCCGCTCTTAGAGTGTTTAGACGAATGGCAAATGCACTAATTGGGGCGTGAAAAGACAACCGCCCCAAGGAGATTAGACAAATGCACTAATTTGACAGAGAAGGATGGCCCTACTATGCAACGAAAGTGTTTTATTCAGACAGAGAATTCGACATCGTCTTCTTCTCGTATTCCTAAGTTGATAGAAGAAGGAGAAGGAAACTTAGATCAATACATCGATATACAGAATGATAATGAGGAAGTTCGGTCTTCTTCCTCTTCATCTTCTATCTGACCATTTAGGACCCCCAATTAACTCGCATCAAAGATCTTCTTCAACGTTTGCCTCTTGAAATCTCTTCTGATATCTCTTCTTCTCAAATTAATCACGCCTTCTCGGGATACGGTACCACAATAATTACTCTTCGTGATGGAAGGATCTTTATTTCTCAAAGGTTCACTTTTGTGACGTCGAGGCCTAATTACTTTACTCTTCAGGAATACCGTATCCAGAATCCGTCGTCTCTTCACGAATCCTGGAAAATGTGAGCATGGAACAAGGGAACGACCGAAAAGGTTATATTGCATTTTAATTCTGCTTATCTAGTAATATTTTCCGTTGTTAACTACAGTACCCCAACTCGTTTTCAGGCAAATCCTGTGTCGTTCTGCCGTATGTTCATCAAGAGAAGTGGTTATGGTGGCACAGAACGGATCTTTATGGACTGCGGCCATCGATGATTTTTCCAGTGGTACGTTTGTAATTACTTATTGAAAATAAACTAAATGTCAGGAAAAGAAAAGGATGAAGAAGGCGAAAATGAGGTTAAATGGAGAAAGGACGATGTTGTATTTGTGCGAGAACTCACTCAACAGAGATGTATGCAGATATCAGCGGGAAGGTGAGAGTTGGAATACTTGAAATTCTTGTTTGTGCTCATGACAGTACCCAATATATCATTGACAATAGGGGTTTGAAGTTCAAGTTAGAACTTCTAACCAGTAATTTTATGCGCGAAATCGCTTCGTCTATTCTCCGAGGAGTGAGAAACGCATTAAAATCCGTCTTAGAAATCCTAATTGTAAACATTTTTAATTGTGATGTTCTTTCAGCAACTTCTTCATAGCTCTTCTAGCCGCAGAAGAGAGAAAGAATGAAGAGGAAGAGGAATTGAACGAAGAGAATAAACAGCAAACGGTAGAATGAGTACTTTCCTTCCATTCATGTCTTCCCCTTTAGATTGCAAACGATGAATGTTCTCGTTGTATGGAAGAAATGAGACTTCGACTGTCAACTCTAATGAAAGAAGCTGATCGAGTAGGCAATATTCCCTCTGTATCATTGTGACATTCTACTTTGAGGACGCAGATTTGTCTGAATCACATAGTGATTCCGGGTATTTGAAATCCAGGTCGGTTTTCACTGGCTATAAGAATCTGTTCTAACTTCGTGATTTGTAGCGCTCGATCTTCTGACGAAGGAAATCGCACGGCTTTCACCCTTTGGGAGGATTCAGAGGATCAATTGGAGAGAAGTGTCGGAGGAGGTACTGTAGATACCGTTCTCTCACATGGTTGTCGTTTCAGGATCACAAGGAGGATCTGACTCACGTAGATTGACCCTTCTTGCATTGGATGATGATAGGATATCGACGAGAGTTTGTAAGAGTGAGTCATGTGAGTGAAGAAGAAGAGAATACAGTAGGAATAGTGAATGATTCAGTCTCAACTCTTATGAATCGTGAGGAGAATAAGAAGAAGAAAGAGGAAGAAAGGAAGAAGGCGAGGAAAGGGTGGAAAGAAAAGAAACATGTATCAAAACATTATTTTTTTTGTTTTTTTTTGTTTTTACGCAAAATATTGGATATCAGATGACGACGGATACTGTACTTCCAGAGATGAATGAATTTCCTTTGGATGGGAAGGAAGGGAGGAGGGAAACTCTTCCTGCCAAGGTGTTTTGCCGCTCCACGCATAATTCCACTATGTATTTAGGTTTTCGTTGCAACATGGGGTGGAAATGAGTGTGGACAGTTGGGACACGGAGACAATGTCGTACGGTAGGTTCTCGTTTGTACTGTAGTTGAACTTTGAATTATATAGGTTTCTTCCCCATGGTCTGTCATTCTTCGACAGTCGTCGTGTGTGTTCAGTCACTGCAGGAGACACGCATGCAGCTGCACTTACTGCAAATGGAACAGTGAGCACTCTTACATCATTTAAATTCCCTCGGAGACATTTATCATTTACTCCATACTGTACCTTACAATAACTTTCCCACGACCCCAACAAAGTCTCAATATTGAGGGTGGCTGCTGGGAATGAAACCGGATTTTTAAATGAGACTGCAAATTTTTCAACTGTGAAAACGAAATTTGCTCCCTCCCCTTTCCTCAATCCCCCTCTATTCCCTCCTTGCAGGTCTACGTGTGGGGTGCATTGTGTGCACAACAACAGTCGATTACTGGAGAAGAAGGAAAAGATAATGGAGAATTGAAGAGACAATTCTCACGATCACCAACACTATTCAAGGTGGATCTCTTCTCCTTTTCATATATACTGTATCAACTTTTTTCGATGACCAGAGGTGGGCTGACCCTAGGATTTACAGGGGAATCCCCCGCAAAATTTGACAAAATTTGGTCCCGGAACCTGCAAAATTTGGCAAATTTGAGCCCGGGACTACCGCAATTCTGAAGTTTTTGTTGGATTTACTAGAGTTCTGTCTAACTATTAGGTTGATGCACAAGTCTTTGTGGGTCTACATTTCACATCGATATCTCCGTTCAAACTCATGATAGCTTCTATCCATAATTATCATAAACTCCCCACTAAAGATCTCATTCGTTGCCACCATCATCATCTTCTGCCGCGAAATAGAGCAGCGGCGCGATTTTTCAAAGTTGGTCGATTTTTCGAACTCGCGCGTTTTCGACCCATTTTCGGCACTCTTTCATTCGTCCTAGCTCAGCGAGTAGAGCTAGCTCGAAGGTGTCAACAGACAAAATATAGCCAGCTGAACGTACGATAAAGGTGAATTTTCTCAGTGCACAATTCTCAATATTCGCGGAGATACGGCTGAAATAGTGGAAAAACTCGAAAACTTTTCTGTGTGCAGCTAGGGCCTTGGGCTTCTCACAGTTTGCATGAACGTGTTGGGGTACTAAAATTCCAAAAGGAGGGCAATTTATCTTTTGAAAAACAGCCACAGTAACCAAAAATGTTGTGTTTGACATGACTTTTCGAACACAAAAAACGTTATTTTCACTTTTCACTATCTTTTGCAAGAGGCAATTAGCGTCTCGACCAAGGAATCAACATTATGTCAATTGTTTAGGAAGGACTCGTTAAAGAAATGTATTGCAATGGAAAGTTAATGACTTATCGATGACTACCAACTCATGATACTATGCTTATCACGTGAAGAAATTGGGGTAAAAACTGATGAATCATCGTTTAAAAAAGTCTCAAATGATGAGAATGAGATTGTGAATAACCAAGGCGTAGAGGCAAATCAGTCGCATTCATTTCGGAAGAAACGATCCAGAGTACGCTTGCAGATATATTTTTGATTTTCTTTTTAAACTGTGTTGGATAAGTGAGAATGCTACGAAAATCTATGAACACGGGCGATTTCTGCTGTGAAATGAACAGTGAAAAGTGCTCTTCGGAGTGGTGTCTAGTGGTGTTTAGGGTATGCACATTGACTTGTTTTCAATACACCACGCGAATTCAATTCTCCGTTATCCCGATACTTGAGTCGCATGAAAAACTAAACCACATGAAACACGAAACAACAACTTCCCTCTTGGGGCTCTAGAACATAAGCCGCAAAGACGTACTTTGCAATTATTAACCGACTATACAAGAATAAATGTATTCGACAGAATGCACATGAAACTGTTAGGATTGCTTGAATGTCCGTCACGTCATAATTTTTTTTATTATTTAACCAGATCGGCAGGTCACAGATACTAAAAAGATGCTGCATATGTGCACCACGTTGCTTATTGTTAGCACAAGCGAAGTTAAGATGAAAAAGAAATTCACGAATACGAAGGCTGCATGATTTTCTCACAAATAATTGCTCAAGATTAAATTTTCAGCTTTCCAATGCAGCATTCGGCCAGCTTCTTGACCAGAAATCATTCACTTCCGGATCCACGCGCATCTGAAATGCGAAGAATATTTCAGAAAGTTTTCACTATGCAATGTTTATGTTACCTGGAAGACCATAATCGTGTCGGTTGCATCCTGTAATAATTGCATGTAGTAAATATCACATAA
The DNA here is from genome assembly GCA_014805445.1 of Diplogasteroides magnus. Taxonomy (NCBI): domain Eukaryota; kingdom Metazoa; phylum Nematoda; class Chromadorea; order Rhabditida; family Diplogasteroididae; genus Diplogasteroides; species Diplogasteroides magnus. The sequence goes on along the minus strand of JACMIF010000447.1, from coordinate 2,523 downwards.
ACCTAAAAAATAATCCATACCTTTCCAGCAAATCGTAGCATGGCTGCACCTCCTGGATGCTCGGGGAAGAAAGGAGTCATGTTGTAGACCTGAACCACACTGATTTTAGGGGTGAGAATCAAGAGCTTCACGGATATTTGCACCGTCGCGGAGAAGTAGACAGATGCGCCAATATTCGCGGCTCAAGCTCTAATCGATCATTATATCTACTGTCCATATTGTGTAGTTGTTTTTCATCCGATTTCTAAAAATGGAGCATTCGACCAATCATTCGCTTATTCGCCATAGAAAATATTGCAAGTGTTTTCACAAGGACTAGAGTGGGGGTTGGGAGTACATTATTGACAGCCGTTCATTCCTAGACGTCTAATTTCAATCCTAGCGGTTGTCTTTGCGAATCGAGAGACGGCCGCTGGAAATGAAGTTAGGACAGCTAGATATGGACGGCTGTCAATAACGTACTCCCAACCCCACCCCGCACTACTGTATACTAACCATTAAATTGTAGATCAGCCAAAGATCCTCTGCTGTGCAATGATTTGCCACATAAAAGACGTTATTTTTTTGTTATCACAAGAAACGGCTCACATGATATTGCGTAAGTGTTTATGAATTGGAAAAGAATAGACATAACAGAGCAATCGATCGCCTACCTCATCAGCAGTGAATTGCAGCAAGTTATCCATTATTGGATGAGAGATCGCTTCTGGGCCGTGCAGAGAAATGCTGACAATATATACTCCTCTCTTCGAATTTATAGGCCGCTGTGACAAGACGGAAATCGTCTGTGGTTTAATTTGTATGTCGTCATGTTTGACATTTGTGAACGTGTACGTGCGTAATGTGTACGAGGAATGCTCTCTACACTACTGCACAGACAATTGCACAATGGACACTTCCGCCAGGGGCTTTTGTGCACAACACGATTCCGCGCATGGTTTCGTCACGACTTTCGTGTATCCTCTTTCTACAGGGTCCCCTCACAATGGACATGTCAGGACCGGCCTCGAGGTTTTTGATCCTACTATGTGTCGTTGAAGAGCCCCTGGCGAATGGACAAAAAAATACCTTTAGCTAATACCGTGGAATTTTTTAAAAGAAGATATGGAATAAAAAATACCGAAAAAAGTGTAAAAATGCAATGTTTGGGATTTTCTACAGCGAGAAGCAGGCTTCACTGAGGACGTGCATACCCGCAAAGGAGAGTACTTAAGTAGTACATTGCACAGGATTTTTACTAGACCTACTAGTTAAGACATAACAATTGGGAGGAATTTTCAAAAGGGTGACACTTTTGAAAATTCCCCCCATTGTTATGCCTTAACCGGCAAGTCTAGTAAAAATCATGTGCAATGTACCAATGAAGTACTCTCCATTACGGGTATGCACGTCCCTCAGCGAAGCCTGCTTCTCGCTGTAGAAAATCCCAAACATTGCATTTTTTCACTTTTTTCGGTATTTTTATTATCTTTTTTAAAAAATTCCACGGGATTAGCTAAAGGTATTTTTTTTGTTCACTCGCCAAGGGCTCTTCAACGACACATAGTAGGGTCAAAAACCTCGAGGCCGGTCCTGACATGTCCATTGTCTGTAGTAACCCATCGTAATAACTCCCTTTTTCGCGATAGCCCAACTTCTAAGCATTTACGTGGGAGAATGGCAAAGGGAACCTGCAGGAAAAAAATGAAATTCCTACTTGGGGGCTGCCGCGGAAAGGAGGGTGATTTGGTAGAGAAAACCCGAGAAAGAGAGAAATTATAAAAGTTTGATTTGGTCTTTGATACTCAACACAATCCTCGCGTGTAGATTTTGAGTTAAAAACTGAATCCATTGTGTGATCTGAAACTTTCAATACAACTGTTTGTGTGATTTGTCACAATTATGTGTCAGAGTATCAAAAGCCAAACAAAACTACCAGAATTTATCAGACACTATCTCACAGGAGTGAGATACCCTTGGCACACAGTCAAAAATTGACCCCCAATCAAACTTTTATACTCGAAAAATCTAACTTTTTTCCTAGGCATGTTAAAGTATAGTGATTCTTGATCGTCTCGACGAGATAAGACTTTTTGCAGTTAGGACCGACTCATGAAACTCAAAACCGACAAAGTTATAGGCATTTGTTTCCGAAAAACGCCCGTCCTGAAAAAAATTTGGCCAATTTGGGTCTTTTTTATTGTATCATTCGATTCTACATGAAATTATACATCTGGAAACGGAGTTTCATGTAAAATTTCTTTTCCCAATGTATTGAAATTCCAATCTGAATGAGACCGTTTTCTGTTGTGCGCACCATGGCCTAATGCGAAGACGCGCGTATATCATCCCAATGCTCGCGGGTTCGAACCCGGTTTTACAGAGTTTGGATGCCTAGGAAAAAGTTAGATTTTTCGAATCCGCAATTTGCCGATTTTTCCTACCTCTCAAACTCATTTTCAGACATTGAGATGTTGATTTTTGAACTCAGCGCCCTCGACTTCTGGTATAAAAGTTTGATTGGGGGTCAATTTTTTACTGTGT
>JACMIF010000446.1:9081-39844 GCA_014805445.1 Diplogasteroides magnus | reverse complement strand
CCCCCGCCCGCCCCCACTCCCCCCCGCCCCCACGCCCCCCCCCCACTCCACCCCCCCCCCGGCCCCGCCGCCCCCGGCCCCCCCCTTGGTGTACGGTAGATAGAAGGGCACCCTTAAATTCGGCCCCCTTATGGTTTAAAAAATTGGGGCATCCTTGGAAATAGGGAGGTCCGCCCTCAAATTACCCGTGGGCACCCTTAAATTCCACCCCCTTTAGGGTCGGTGGAAGACTCTTTATCAGGTATGATGACACCCAATAGTGACGGGGCGAGATACTTCACAAGAAACACATTTATATGTTTTCTCATTGTGGAGTTCAAATATAATACCTTGCAACTCTGCAATGCATAATGTTTCTGATTGCTCTAGTAGCATAATGCATTGTTACGGTAACTCGATACCGTGCTTATCCTACCGTACTCGTGTTACAGTATCCCCGCGAGATCCTCTCCCAACCGTACGACGATCGATTCGCCATCCGCGGCCTGCACTTTGACATCCAGAACTGCTGTCTGCTCAAAGTGGACGCCTTCTCTCAGATCCAGAAGGGTACGATGGCTTTTTGAATTCAAATTTACCGCCCTACCGTAATCTCACCCTGATGTTTAGGCACTGTATTCAGAGGCAGGCGGAAACTGGCAGATGAAGAGGTGGGCAATTGAGTAGCGATTACTGTAGATCTTAGCTGATTCAAGGTTATTGATTGACGAGATTACGGTATTTATTGATTCAGGTGAAGTCTCTCTACGGTGGCTATACCTTGCCCGATGCGAAGGGAAAGGAGTTCACGCAGCTCATCGATCTGTTCAGTTTGCCGTGGGCAGGTAATTTTTCGTTCCGTTTATTACCGTAATTCCGAATTGTGCGTCTTAACAAGTTCAAAAAATCGTATTGATATATAGGTCTGCTCGCGACGACCATCCAATTCTTCGATGACACTGGTATCGAGTTCGACCCCGCTGTTCTCTACCAGGACGTGGCGGTGGGTTACTGTAGCTTGGCTTTGATGCGCCGTTTCATTAATCACGTTGCCAGTGCATCGATTGATAGGTCAATTACTTGAAATTTTTTTAAATCTCAGACATGCAGTTCAAATCAAGGGTATTTGCCAGTGATAGTTTTAAATATTTCGTGATACCGTAATCCTCCTGGTCTAGTAGAAATCGATATTTGAAATTGACTGGTCCTACTATTAGCGTTGGTGGGTGATGCGGCAATGCGAATGAGTTTCATTTCCTTAAGAGTCTGAGTTGCGAAATATCAATAGATTGAATACGGTAGTTTTCCATTCAGGACAGCGTTGGGTACGTGCACATATCGGGCGAGATGTACTCCGAGGTGCAGAGAGACATGAAGAGATACGTGCACGGAAATACAGGTTTACCGTAGTTATTGATTTTCTTATCTCAACGCATAATTCTCATGTGTCGTTCACTTAGCTAATTGTAGCTGTAACGATTGATGGATTACTGTAATTATCTATTGACTCGACCGCAATCGATTCGAATATGTTAGCTTTCCTCTCAGGACTCGGCGACTACCTCTCGAAGCTCGTCTCCACAAACAAGCAGCTGTTCATGGTGACGAACAGTCCGTTTGAATTCATGTCAGTCGTGATTCCCGAAGTGGACATCAGATTACGGCAGCTGCATGTTCTATCTTATAATACCGTTCAGGAACACTGGCATGACGTACATGCTCGGCTCTGGATGGCGGGATCTCTTCTCGCACGTCGTTGTGAACGTGAGTTTTTCCGCCAAACTTTGAATTTGAAAAGTAATCTCTGATTTTCAGGCGAAGAAGCCCAAGTTCTTTTCGGGATGCGCGCCGTTCAGGTATTTTGTTGATATGCTTGCCCAATTGTAACAATTAGAAGGATTACGACTGAGCAATTTTATTGAAGGTCATTGTAGTGAATCTCGCGGGTTTACCGTTGGCACATTTACGCTATTTTCATAATTTTCCGCGCATAAGCAATCATATCGTGATTGCGGTCTGATAAGAAAATAGAATGCCTGCATAGTCGAAATACTATGGATATTTCGGATCGCCTTATTTGAGAGCTTTTGGGGGAATATTTTACGTTTCAGGCGGCGATAGACTCTTTATTGACCGACTATGAAGAACTGAATATTCGCATTAGTTATGAAACGTAACTCTCGCAGGCTGTACGACGAGAAGACGAAGAAGCTTAGCTACGCGAAGGTGACTCGACTGGAGAAGGGCAGGATATACTCGGGAGTGAGTTGGCTACCGTATTCTAATGGATCGCGGTTGAATCAATCGATAACTACAGTAATCCATCAATCGTCACAGCTATATATTATGTATTTTCTGCCGGTTGAAAGACAAGAAGGTCGTGGATATTTGCGCCATAATGGTGAAAGGGACTGATGCGCCTTCATTCCCAACATTCTCAAGGCGCATTTAGTCCATTTTACCATTACGGCGCAATCGTCATTAGCACTCTGGTCTTTGACCCTCTCTGCCCTTTGACAAATCTCACTCTACCGTAATCTTCATCCTGCTGTGTGCATTTTTTCTGTCGTTTACCAATCTTCGTAATGTAGCTACAGTAGTTTCAATCTTTGAATTTGAGGGCAACATTGACGAACTATCGAATCGAGCCGGCTTCGGAGATCAGGTACCGTAATCTTGACTTTCATTGTAGGAGTCCTGAATTTGCAAAAGTTTTGTTTCCAGGGAGTACTGTACTTCGGCGATCACATCTACACGGACCTCGCCGATCCGATGCTCAGGTGTGTTGTGGTGAGGATTGCGAAAGGGGTAGAAAGCAAGAAAGCATTAGTTGTGTGGGAGGGTTACTGTAAGATGAAGTGTAGTAAACGACAGAAAGTATTAGTCACTGCATGTATTCAGGCAGAAGGAGTTGTCGTTGCGAAAAAAGTGAGGACAATTGCGTGTGATTTTGTAAAACCTACTACACGAATCCAATACTGCCTTACGTCTTCACCTGCTCCTTTAATTACACTAAACGCGTGCCGAAATCACCTAGATCGCGAATTACCTGCTTTTAAATTTTAATGATAAAACAGTACTCCAATGTAGCTTTTCGTCCTTGCCACGCTTGAGTAACCACAGTAATCTTAATTACCGTATTCCGCACGACTACAGTAATCCTCCTTTTCAGACTAGGATGGGGTACAGCCGCGATCGTGCCCGAACTGGCACGCGAGATTCGGTCCCAGAACGAGGATTTCTACCAAAAGGTTGGGGATTTACAGTAATCTTATTGATCGATTAACTATTGGATTACTGTATTTATCCTTTTAGAACATCACGTGGCTGGAGACGCTCACCCTTCTGATTGAACGAGAGCGATCCGCTGCGATCGATGATCCTGAAGCGAAAGCAGTCGTGGAGGAGTGGGAGGATGAGAGGAAGAGGATACGGTAGGTGGAGAGGAATACGGTAGACTATATGCGTTATGGTTCCGAAAACTCCCGAAAAGATTGAGATGTGATAAAACCATGCCACTTTAGACAGTATGTAATGTATAGTGTATTAAATTTGATGACTCCGACACATTGCAAGATTCAGAATCCGTTAAACAAAATGAGGCTATTTACTGCTTGATTCAAGCGGATAAGGTAGATGCAGAAGATTGATAACTATTCCTTACCCCCCACCGCACCCCCTCCCGCAAGCGCCGCAAAATAGGCGCGAGAGACGGAACTATTTAAGCGCTGATGTGAAGGCTGTGTTCAATCCGCAGTTCGGTTCCCTCTTCCGCACGTATCACCAGATGACATTCTTCAGTCGGAGACTCTGCAGGTATCGATTACTTAGGCCAAACCACATATGAATCATGAGTATTTGCGCCGAGTTGGCGAAATGAACTGATGCACCATTATGGCGCAAATGACTGTTTTTAATTGGAACCCCGTTCAAGGACGGGGGTTCATGCTTGGGAAAATGCTATGAAAGAATGGGGAATGAAATGTAATAGACAAGAGCTGCAATTGCCTAAAAGTTTCATGAGGGCAATAGCAAATTTTTACTTATTTTGCAGAGAATAACAATTGTGAATGACCTAGCTAGGATTGTTTTATAGAGGAAATGATACTTATAAATGACGAGCCAATAACATGAATGCATTTACACGACCAGTTTCATAGGGACGGTGTTGCGTATTTGGGGTAGGACGAGATAGCGCAGTGTTTTTGAACGCTGTCTGGAGAAGTCTCGAATTAGACGCCAACCTTGACATATTGAACAGACTGTTGTGACACGACTGATTTGAGCAACTTTTTTTACATCTATTCTACTGTTATGAACATTCATCGTGATTGAAGTAGCTGATATTAATAGTAATAGTGCTGCATAATTATACAAGGTTATCCAATGTGAAAAAAAACTTTTTGTTTTGTTAACAATAAAATTGATTCTGTTCCAGACTGGCCGATATCTACACTTCGCGACTGCCGAATCTGCTCAAGTACGACGTCGACCACGCATTCTTCCCCAGAAGGTAAGCAATCGCGGCTTTTCAAGCTTTAGAATATCGTTTATCCATGCATTATGCGGTTATCCATAGGGCGAATGTAGTTCAACGGGTCAGATTGCTATGCCATCCTTTTACCACTCATGGTTTTCTTTAGTTTCATAGCACTGTTCAAGTTCAGATGGGCCTAACCATCCAGTAGTATGAATGAACGAATACTACGAATCAGTAGTAGAGCACCGAATCATGACCAATCGTGAAAGTAAGATTGATTCATTGATTGCGCTACAGAGCCGTAGATACATAGAATCTCACACGACCCAGCCCGTTTACGGTCATTCCAACATCACCCGTAGACTATGATAACTATGATTCGAGTAGCAGTTCTTTTTAGTATACGTTAATATCATTGAGTCCAAACTGCTACCATTTGCTTTATTGTGAGAGCGAAACGCAAATGAGCCTGGTTGGGTGAACATGGTGGCACAATGACTAGAGAACTCTAATAGACTCACGATGTGCATTCTTTTTCCCCAATCGTAAATCATTTTCGAGCGGTTGCCTTGGAGGAGCCGATAGACAGCGGATCGGAATGAATTAGAGAAATAAATATGCACATCGTGAGTCAATTCGAGTTCACTAGTGATTATTTCACCATGTTCACCCAACCAGGCTCATTTGTGTTTCGTTCACACAATAATACACATCGTAGCGGGTTGGACTCAATTACAACTTTGCTAAAATGAATGGCAATAACTACGATACTAAAGGAAAATGCACTTCGCGAGTCCATTCGAGGTCGCTATTGCGCAGACTCATCACTGTTATCGGTGATGCTGTGTAATGTGTTTGAATGGAGAGGTGACGTTAGGGAACTTCACATTTTGAAACTATTTCAAGACACTATTGATAAAATGGTTCAAATTCTTGTAGTAAACGTCACTCCTACGTGGGAATAGTGCTTTTATCCCCTCTGTGCGATCTTCAATGCTTTAACGCGCTTATGACAGTAATTCTTTGGGATTCCTGTAGATTGAAAAACAGAACGGTCCCGCAATTGCTATGTCACACCGGCACCTGAAACGCTGTTCATGAATTTCGATAATCTGTAGTGATTCCAGTTAGTTCTAGGCATCAAACGATGATGAAGTTCTCCAGACTTATGACAGCACCGTTAGAGTAGAGGCGTTCCGGTCATTAAAATGTATTCCATTATCAAAATGTGCATTTTATACACAATTTCAAATCTCTTTTTCTTTCAGGAACGCCCTTCCCCATGAGAATCTGAGTGGCGTCTCCCTCGTGAGCAAGAGACTCGTCCGTGAGATTGTCAGTTCACATCCGAATAGAGAAGAGTTGATCGAGGAGAAGAAGGAGTGAGGAGGAGTGCATTACCCACATTGGCCTTGGTGATTTACTCAAATTCGAATTGAATTGAGCTATGCCGAGTGTCTTTCTCAAAATGACCAGTGCCAATGGTGTTTTTCCCAAAATTAGAGTAGGACCTACGAGCTACGTGAGTGTACTTGGCGAATTGCATGTAGACGTAGGATAGTTAGTATGATGAACTATAGGTGTTGGCCAGTTTGAGTACGACAACAGTTATGTTTCACGGAACCAATAATTGTCAATATACGCCGATCAGTGAAACATAATTCATTTCGTACTGAGACTGCCATCCTTAGCGAACAACCTCATGTATGTATACTGTAGCCATTATCGACGTCAAGGTCATCTAGAATCCATTCCTCTTATTCTATCCGATCTTCTCTTTTCTTCTGTATCAGAATCCTCGAGAGCATCGAATGAGCCTAATTTGATCACACAAAGTGCCTTTATTACTGTTTCTGGTTAGTATGGGGCCCAATTGATCGTAAGACAATAATGTGCCTGTTTGATGTTTCAAGCACTGCTTATTAGCGTTGGAATTATGAATTGGCACTCCAATGCGGTCACTAAGGACTCATACAGTAATTTATCCAATCCATTCATTCTCCCAATGCTCATTTCATTGCTAAAGAGAGGAGCCCCTAAGGGTTACTGGCTCCTGTCTTGCTTTGATGTGTGAGAGCAGAGAATTATTGGATTCCCCACACTCGTATGATTGCCCTTCCCGCCTTGTTGTTTCATCATCGAGTACTGAACTATCGATTGATTCTTGATCTTATTGATCGTTCGTGATCTGACCAACCTATTCACGTTGTATAAATCAGTCCGTTCCTAGAGCATAATATAGTCATCTTTGATTTGAGAATGTAAATTGAAGGGGAGTAATTGTAGAGTCACAAATTGTGAGATTATCGGATACGTTTGAGTGATAAAGTCCTGTCCTGGATACTGTAGCACGCGCAGGCTACAGTAATTCCCTCACTGGTTGTTTCAGGTTCAATGTCATATCTTGCTATGAAAAACTTCATCGTTGCCAAAACGAAACAGGAAAATGTAAAACTACTCGAGTAAATAAAATAATAAAGAACAAAAGAAAGGAAAATAGATTACCATAAACATCGTCATTTCTCAATCGGAAACCGGCAAGGGTTCAAATAGAAATCGCCACGTGTGGCCAGGCTGTCGGTCAGATTTCTCTGCTCTCTCTCTTATATAAAGCCGTGCTCTGTCACCACTCTCTCACCGGCAACAGACCGACGGTCTGACCATGCGGGCATGAATCAGCAACCGATCGATAAACATTCACTACAGTAAGAAATCCACCGAGCTCATAGAGCTCAGCATGCGGGAATATTCATAATATCACATGGACAGTGTGCTACAATCGTTTTGCGTTGCGCGCTGCGAGAAAAAAAGAAAAAGACAGAATTTGTGCGCTTTTCCCAAAACAGACACGAGTCCTGTTTAGAGGTGGGGATGGCGTAAACATTTACATATTTAAATTGAATTTGCGACCAAACAGGGGAGATTGGAGGAAAAAGGGTATCCGGTATTCAAGTTAATAATAGAAATCAATTGAGAATCTGCGAAAAAAAGAGAGAAACCAATCATTCAAAGTCAAACTCAACAATTTAGGAGATGGACACTAAGGAAATGAGGATAACGATGGAGAGGGATACTGTAAGACAAACGCTCGTCTTCCTCTTCACTCAGTAGAAGCTTGGTACGAATCCAGAGGGCGGAGGTGGTATGGGCGCCGGCGGAGGAGGGGCAACCTGAACATCAATACTTGAGTTCAAAATTTCCCGCCAATTTCAAACCTTCTGACTGGCGGGAATGAGCACGATGTTGGCGTGTCGGGCATCCGGGAACAGATCGTGGTAGCTCTTGACGGGAACGTAATTCGCGGTGATCACCTGAATCAGGGATGTTACGGTAGGAAATCAATCGATAATGTCAGGAATACGATCAGGATTACGGTAGCTTATCAATCAATGATGCCGTACCTTGCCCGAGAACCATCGTCCGTGGAGGGCGTTGACGCTCTTGTGCGCAGCGCTCACAGAGGGACACATCACGTAGACGTTGCCCTGCAAGGTATACTGTAATTGTCCCGAGGGTACACGGTGGGCGGTCAAATTCTACAGTGAATGGCACGAAACAATTGACTAGCACGATTCTCTAGACATTTCAAGTTCAACCCATGAGTAACGGAAAGAAAGGCAGATTGGAGAGCAAAAATGTATTTAAACATTTTCCGCAACCCAATATCAACGTGATGAAAATATTACTTGAAAATCAAAAATACCTGCGCAGATGCCTGGTCCACGTACACGTGCAGCGCTCCACCGTTCTTAGCGCACTCCTCGATCACGTCCTCCTGCAAAGAACCATAACCAGGGTATTCCAGTCAGGACACATACGCATACAAGACCAAGTGCATGAATCCCTCAATACTTATTGTTTCATGAAGCGGTGTACTGAACACTAACACCCGCATGATTCATCGATGGATTCATAGGCTATCTTCTACACAACACTCACAGGAATGAAAGCAATAATCGTTTAGAAGGGAAAAGCGCACGAAAATCAAATATTCAAATAACCTATTTTCGAAAAAATCGCGCAAAAATTCAAAAAGCAGCCCACCTTGACATCCTCTGCCCATCCAGCCTCGTTCTCCTTCGTCGGATCGAACATGTTCGAGAGCATGAAGCACTGTGTGGCGATCGACGGAATGCTGGGATCCTGAAGGTGTAACTCAAAAGATTTCTGAAAGTCTTTCCTAGATCTAAGTCACGCATTCGATTTTCATAATTTTTTTATGCTATCTTCCATGATTTCTAGCGTAACGAATGGTTTGTAACTCGATCGTTTAGATTATTGTTCGGCGAGCAAGGATTATCCGGCTCCGAACATTTATTTCATTATTATTGTTGTCTACCGGTAATCAATGTAACATTTCAGTTCAAACAGGCTGGTATTTGATTCATCCGTGATACACAACCCAACCAGGTTGGTTGAACCACTCACCGCTGGCAACTGGTCCATCACAGGCAACGGTGGCTGTCCATGTTGTGGCACTTGCAGGCCCGATCCTGACAAGAGCACAAGATAAATAAATTAAACGTCGCAATTCGCACGTTCATCTCTAAAAAACGCAATTCTAGCAGGCCCGCTAAGTACAGCAAGACAATAAATATTTCAAGTCATTGTAGAGCACTCGCTTGATCGAGTCGACACTCTCGCAGCGAAATTCAGGAGTACTGTAGCCGGCAAAACAGTCAATCAATATTTACCTTGTGCGAGCTTGGCCATGAGCTGCAGGCGACCGCTCTGTCCGAGGTTGACACCGGCCTGCAAATGGTAAATTTGAAGAGAAAAAGCCGTGACACTGAACCCGGTGTTGTTATACAGCACCATAACTATAAACAGAACTTCTGGGCGCCCGAAAGCGATAGAATCTGTCTTTCTCGTTCAAGATACTAAAGTTTACACAATTGACAAAAAACAATTTCTCAGCCCGCTGAAATTATGCCACATGATCAAAATATCTCGTTTGTTGAAATGAGACGCTAATTCATTGATCAAACCCCCGAAAAAAATAATCACAACAAATCGCTCTCAATACCCGTGGGTTTGCGCCACGTGCTCACTATATCCATTCCTGCGGATATTCGTAACTAATTCATCACCCCTTCATGGCCCTTGCATCTTAATTCCGTGCTATTATACCATAGGATCTTCGCGACAATAAGTCGTTCATTGTTCAATTGAACACAAGCAATCGTTCTCAACCCAGTGCTATAATAATGCCACGCAATCAGCACATCCCTTTCGACACATTTTATTGACTGGTAGTTCTCCCCACTGGAGCCAAATGAATACGACCAACAGTTCGCAAACACGTGCTATTGTGCCGCATGCCCACTATATCATTCCTCAAGGTTCATATCGGTCAATGTTCTCTTCGTCATACCCAATACAATTGACCACCACCAATCATCGTTGCCTACCCGGAATACATGGGCTAGGGTCGTGACCAACCAGAGTTTTGCAGGGTGGTCGCACATGGTTTTTTTTGCTGACGACCCCCCCCGCTCGCCGGTGGTCTGCAGGGTGGTCACATAGGATGGATCATGAATTGTCACGACCGTCGTGATTTGTCACGACCATAGTTCTGCAGGGTGGTCACACCCCATCCTGCAGGGTGGTCACGTGATTTTTCACGGCCTCGCCCATGTATGCTACCCGGTGCTTTAACGCAGCGTGTACATTATATCTCCATCGTGAAGTATAGCTAACAATCATCATTCACTGCCCCCACACCATATTCTCACATCGATTCGTGTTACCTGACCAATACATCAAATTCGGGGGTAATTTTCGGTAATCCCCACCCCCCCCCGTCGTAACAGAAACAGAAAGCGATCCCACTTTATCCTCAGCGATCGTTTCCATCGTGGGGCCCCTCTGCCTGATGTTGGGGTCCTCATCGTCCACGTACGTCACCTGCAAGACAACAGTTCACGATTACTGTATCTACAAAACTCCTCAAAAGAAGGCTACCGTACTCCTCTGACACAATAATCTCAGCAATACAAATACAACAAAGTCATGTCACACCAATCCCAGCACGACAACTACAGTATCCACCCCTGTTCATCTACCGTACCCTCATCGCTCGTCCTGCCAACTCGAATCCGTTGAGCTGCTCCATAGCCTTCTGAGCGTCCTCTGCGTGGCGGAACTGCAAAATGACCATTCTTAATTATTAGCAAACATTTTAATATTAACATGAATCAATTTTAAATATTAAATTATTAGATAATACAAATAGAAAACAGTAGATACGTACCGTAGCATGTGCGTATCCCTTGCTGCTGCCGGCCGCGTCCTTGAACACCTCGACCTGCAACATTTGCGTTTCATATCGGTATTTTAAGAAGGTTGAGAAGACGCAATTGATTGCATTTAGCTCCCCTTGTACATCTAATGCATACACAATTACGGAGAGAGTGTCACATGTGAATTTGACATAGACTCACACATTATCTCAATCCAATCTTAGCGATAAAAACTACACCTATTTGGGTCCCAAATTCTGAGCAAATCGAGCCGCCCAAAGGGGTGGAAAGTGACTTTACTTTTGAATTATGTCACTCGCATTATAAGTGCCAACTCTAGTGAGCTGGCATGAACCCGCAAAGTCTCTCAATACCACCCACCTTCCATATGTCGCTATGTCTATGCCAACCCCACCCACCTTCTCAAGTCGTCCAAAGGGATCCAGAATGTTCGTGAGCATTTCCTCGTTGATGTTCGGATGCAGCGAGGAGAGCGACACCTTGACCTGAACAACAATTTTATATGACAAGAAATTTGTAGTTATTTTGTGTTTTAACATGCAGCACCCGTCATTGAATACATCACTAGTCGACTATAAATAGTAAATATTCCTAAAAGCATACAATCTTCCATTGATATGTGACAAGCTACAGTGTATAAATTCAGAAGGTGCGGCGCTGATTCAGCTAGTTCTTCATGTAATCATTAAAAAAACGCGTATCCTACCAAAATCAAGTTTTCATGGAACGAACAGTATGAAATCTTTAAGCAGTGATATCAAACCCTCCCCCCCCCCTTGTCATGCACAGCTCATCAACTTCTAGCCTTCATTCGTCATAAAAGGGCTGCCATTGCGCATATAACTTTTCTCTAAAACCCTTACGAAAATGATTTCAATAAGCTTATACCATGACATTTGTGATATACCCAGGTTGCTACATCAACCCGCCTTGTTAGTGTTGCACCTTCGTATCAGTTCATCTACATCGAAACTTCCCTTTACCATTCATACTCGCAAGCGATGCTGTTGCTCGCGCAATTTATTTTAAAATAGAAATAACTTATACCACCTTGCCCTTCTCGGCACTGGGGCCGAATCCGATCACGTTGGCGGGAATGGCGTTCGCTGCACGATTGCGCTCCGCACACGTACGCTGGATGATGAGAGGGGCTCCTGAACAGAATACCTTGGTTACTGTAATAGTCATATTCTATTCACGGTAACCGCTACGGTGCTCTTGAAAAGAGAGCTGGTTATAGCTCCGGAAGATACTTTGATACAAGCGTAGCCATTACCGGTCGTTAGCCGAAAATACAATCTAGAGTGGAACGAGTATACAGTAAGCTACAGTTAGGAAGTATACGGTAGCATTGTTGGGTACTGTAACTCACCGATCAGCTTCTGTCCTGAAAGTGCAAGTCCGAGGTTGACACTCTCCTCCTCCCAGAACTCAACGTACGCAATTCCCTGAAAACAAACGATAGTGTTGTTGAGTGATCGAACATTAGGGATGCATTGCCTTTGAAAGCACCAACTAGTGGTAAGAGCAGACCATGAAACACAAATTCAAACGGTTGTGAGTTGTCAAAATTGTATCCAAGATAAATCAACTTCACAGATGTAGAAATTACTTTCAAAGAACTCGTGTTGCATGACTGCACCTGGTTTCACTACTCTCATACCAAATCAATCACTATAAAGTGTCCTCTCTGTTGGATCTCCTTTCAGATGTCGGATGCATCCTCTAGGGTTTCTAATTCGATAGGATAGCGCATTTCTCATTCAGACAACTGCTCAGCGGAGACTAAACGGATGAGAAATCCACTTAAATATCGATTTATTGCATCCTCTACCCCGTCTGTTCTAGCCGCGAATAAGATGGCTACTAAATCTAATCATTATGCTCGTGAGTGTTAGATTCCTAAAGCTTCTACGCACAGATAGCTGCATTTCCCAAAATGCCGTATGCAATAGAGAACTCGTGTTGCATAATTGCACATGGTTGAGCAACTCTCTGACGGGCCTAAATGTTAGGTTATCTCACCTTGCTCCTTCCAGTGCGCGAGTCGGTGATGATGCGCACATCGCGTACGTTGCCCACCGCAGAGAAGAACTCCTCCAGGTCACGAGGACGCGTCTGACGGGCTATCTGCAAAAGATCAAAGAATGATCTTCTAACCATATGTCATTTATCTTCCACACTTGCTACCAATCGAATTTCCCATTGTTGCCTGTTCACTAGTTTGCTGCTTTTTCATCTACAAGCAATAAACGTAGAGGGAAAGACAGAATCAAAATCACGGAACCATAATTTTCAGTATTCTTCAACCAAAATGATTCACAATCCAGTACCACACAATGCTGAATTCGGAGATCGGTGGTTATACTTACTACTTTTTAACAAAAGTAGAAGAATAACCGCCGACGCAGAGTGCACCCGCACTTGCGTATACCTTGCTGATGCGGCGGCAAATCAACAGGTCGCGGCCATTAAATCATCCGCCAACAAAAATCCACAAAAATAAGCACAGAGTGACTCTGTGACAAGCCATACCTTCTTTCACTAATATTTCCGCTATCGCATCATGTGAGTTAACTACGCTAGTGTTTTCATGTGGAATAAAAACTCACGAATAAAAATTATACATATGTTTTCAAATATTTCAACCCAGATTTAAATAAATATGATAAAAACACAAACCTGCAGAATGAACACCGTCCTCTGGTCCCTCTCCTCCGCTGTCATGTCCATCTTGGCACCACGAGGGGGCGACTTGCGTGCAGTGAAGGGCATCACATCACGACGCTCAGGGCCCGGCAGGCGAGAGCTTCTGCAAGGGATACGGTATTATTGATGGACTAGACGCTAGAAAGGCAAAGAAGCTAGAAAGGCTACTAAAGCGGCAGTCTAATAAACGAATTCATGGGATGAAGACTCCGCACATCGCACGATTGGGACACCTTAGCACACTGGCCACAAACGCGACCAGTTTACATTTCGACAATCACTAGTCGGATCCAATAGGAAAGTACACAGCGAGACTATTCAGAAACAATTTACTTCTATCCCTGCATGGAACTTTAATTGTGCGGAAGTGTCATAACTCCGAATTCTTAACAAGTAGACAATCGCCCAACCATCTTAGGTTGTGCTTCACACAATCATCAAAGCAAATTGCAGCGGTGCGCACCCAATCGGCATCCCAAATTGAATTGGAAGAAAATCAAGGTCACAATTCCAGTATCGTTCATTCGAGATCACTTCTTCTTTACACTCTTTCGTTTTATACGTCACTCAGCTTCACCAAAGAGGCTATATATTTGTAAGTTTTTAAACTTGCCAAGCAGAGGTGCTCAAACCCTGGTATTTACCGGGGAGACCCCGCAGTATATTGCGTAGGCCCCGGCCAGATACTTATGCACATCGAGCTTCGCACACGAGCCGGGTTGGGAAAGGGAGGGGGAAGGGCCCATCCACCTCCCTTTCTCCACCCGGCGCATGTGCGAAGCTCCATGACCATAAGTATCTGGCCGGGGACTACGCAATTTACCGGGGTCGCGCCCACCTCTGTTGCCAAGTGGTAAACATCATTTCATTTCAAACAGGATAGAATATTCAAATCCACTCTGCTCACCTGAATGCCGGACTGCGCGATCTTCTCGGACTGCGGGAGCGTCTCGGACTGCGACGGGGAGGGGAGCGTCTGCGGTCCCTGCTGCAAGGAGAAACATCTTATTCGAATATCCGAGTGAAAGAGAAGAGCGACATGGACTTTTGCACCATTGGGGTGAAGTGGATATATGCGCCAGCGTTCTCGTCACTGTCACGGCGCAAGCGACCACTTCACCATAATGGCGCTCTAGCCTTTCATCCGATCATCCATCCATCATATTATTATATTCATCGGCCAGATAATGCCAAAAATATTGAGAAACTGCAATTAAAAACCTTTTCATCACTTCAACTTGAACATAAGTGTTTAGTTTCTCTGACAATGTAACCCGGAGGTATCATGTCACAGAGACCTTATGAATGATGGAACAAAGCGCGAATTCGCTCGTTCCGCGGTTGCCAGGGCAATACTTAACCACTCGAAAAAACATGAAAAGTGGAACTGACCCTCCTCTGTCACGACGGTCGCGCGGCGAGCGAGAGCGACGGGCAGCGCGATCACGGGACCTGAATCAGGCGTCAATTACTGTATCTTAACTATTACGAAATCAGTTCCCCCGCTTCATCCTCCTCCTCCCCCTATAAAAGGTGAATTTAAAAATCAATCAATACCTGCTCCTACTCTTCCTCCTGCGGTCAACTCCACGATCCCTGGAACGAGAGCGTTTCTTGTTGTCGCGTGAACGCGATCTGAACATATTATTTGAATTTGAAATCTTTATTTTACAAATGCGAAAGTAGGTAGTAGAGGCCTCCAATCGGAAGTGCTTTCCCCTTTCTCTAACTCATTCTGAAGCAGTTGCCTATCAGATGCGAGAGGCAACAGCTCAAGAATGACTTGCAGAAATGGAATGCACTACGCGATCCGATTGGAGGACTTTACAAGGTAGTATTTCCTCGAATTTTTTTGGGAAAATAAAATACCTCTTGCGGTCCCTGCTGCGACTCCTCTTTTTGTCTCTGCTCGAGCTGCGCTTCCTCTTGCTGCGGTCCTTGCTGCGCGAGCTGCAACCATAACGCGTTATTAGGGGCTTTTACTCTCATTTTCATAAGTCATAAATCATCCGTCTTCTTCAGTCGAGTCGAGTCCACACGCGGGGATGGGGAGGAATGGTCGGGGGAGAGGTGGTGTTGAAGTGTGGTTTAATACGCCCATTCATCGCTCATCAGCCTGGAAGTCTTGGCCTCCGCTGGGCGACCCAGAGCAATTTCGAAAATCGAATCGATTGATTTGCGGTCGCGCAGCAGGTCGCCGCTTTTCCTGGGGCCGAATGCCGAGTGTGGGCGTACCTCCGGCATGGTTCTTGTCACTCTTTCAGTCTCTCCTTCAGTCCCGATTGTCTCTCAGTCATCATGGAGGATGTGTGTTCAGTGCGCGCTTTCTACAACGACGAACGGACGTTAGACTGAGCATAAAACCACAAAACCACTATTTCGTCATTCCAGAATGATATTCGAGCCCCTAATTTTTACTAGTAAATGATGCCCCACCACACCTATTTATCTGCAACGGCCACAAGGAAACGAAAACTGAAAATATATTATTGGGCGCGCGCAGGAATGGGTTTGGGGCGAGGAAAATGATGCCCTACCGGCTTCGTCGACGATCTTTGTCATCGTCCTTCTTGGGCGCTTCCTCCTTCTTCACTTCTGACTTCGTGTCCTCGTCACCGCTGTCCATCTAAACAAAATGCTTTATTGCGAAATGTCATCGAAAACAACTTTCAAACACAAAATTTTGAATTTCTCCAATGAAAGTGGTACTTACATCCATTTTGACGTCATTTGTCATGTCTCCATTGTCTCCGTCGACTGTCATTCTGCAAATAAACGCCTTTGATGACGGAAAGACGCTCGCGAATTCGCGAAAATTTTCGAGATTTTCGAGTTGGCAAATTGCCGAGCCGCAGCGCACGCTTAGTCGTCGCGTCGCGGCTCTCTCACATGCGCATCACAATTCGAAATCAAATGTTGTTTTGGTTTTATGACAGGTGTGACTCCGGCATAAAAAATGTATTTTTATATTAAATTTTTTTTTAAATAGCAGAACAAATACAATTCAACAAAGTAGTACAAATAGTGTCTAGCTGCACGACGTCTAACAAATTGTTAGTAACAATAGCCATCAGAAATGACAGGGAAAGAAATTAGAAGTGTACATCTCACTCGTCTAATTCCCTCGGAGCCGTTGTCGCTCTCGTGTTATGGACAATCGCTCCGACGGACTTAGACGGTCGAAAAATGCACTCATTACTTACTTTCCTTGTCCTAATATTTTTGCCTAGAATAAAAGTTTCTAGAACGGCGGGAAAGTTCTCATTTGTCTAATTTCAGGCAATCAGTTTTCTCTACGTTCGATAGACAACCGCTCCGTGGGGATCAGACAAACGAGAAATGCACGTAGCTACCGTTTTATGAACCCTAATCGCGAGTAATTTGTCACGGTTGATTTTGGGGCGAGTGGTTGTTTCGTTCATTAACGAGACGACCACTCTGCTCTGCAGTGCCCCTCCCCCTCCCCTAATTCCCCCGCTTCGTCCTCCTACTCCCCTCATTCTTCCCCTCACCACGCGTCCCGAACGGTCGTCCCAGCCCCGGCGATGGGCTGCACGGTAACCAAGCACGCCAAGACCACGAAGAAGAAGGTTTGATCTTTTCGATCTCTGATTTTTGATCTTTGATCTCTCAGGTCTCCAACAGTGCGTCCAAAGACAGCGCTTCCGATTCCAAAGAGGGTAAAGAGGGTCAGCAGCAGAAGCCCGATAACAAGAAGCAGCAGCAGAGGTCCAAGATGGCCGCGGTATGTTGTCTGTAGTTTGATCTTTGATCTTGTACTTTGAACCCCAGGGTCAGAAGAAGCAGCCGCCAAAGGCAGTAGAGAAGAAGGCTCAGGTGAAACAGATCGAGATGGAGAAGACTGCGCAGAGTGATTCCTCCGACGAGGTATCTTTGTAGTTTGCTTTCTGTAATTTGTAGTTTGAACCATGTAGTTTGATCTCGTTCAGGACAAGAACAAGAAGACGTTGGAAATGCAGACGTGCGACGAGGGGGTGAGATGATGCTCTAGTCCAGTTTTACAGTACCCTCAGCGTAGCTACCGTAACCGAAATACGGTATCTCCAGTTACCGTATCCCCGAATTCCCTTTAAGATCCCGTGCGGCTCTCCGCTCAAGAAGGGCCAGCGACTGGAGGAGCCCGTCAAGGACAAGGGCGACTACGAGAACATGCACGACATGCTCTCGATGAGCAGCGATGTGAGATTTCGTCATCATTTCGCCATAACCGCACGCGACCGCGACGCATGTACTGCATTCAGACGCCCTCCAAGAAGAGCCAGAAGGCGGAGAAGCCTCCCGTGCAACAACAGCAGTCCATAGAGGCCAGGACCGCCGAAGAGCACGAGAAGGTTCTTCAATCGATAATTGAACCAATCGATAATTGATCTTCAGTATCCCATTGAACAGGTTCATGCTATATTCTCTCGTTTTACCCATCCAAACATAAAAAGGGCACAAAATCTCCAAAATTCAACCATGCCAAATTAGCTCTCAAATCAGTATTTACTGGTAACCAGATCAGGAATGATTGATGAGCCAGGAACAGGAAAATGCCACAAAAAGAAGAAATATCGCTCAGGAGCCACCAAAGCCCCCGGTGGTCGAGGTGAAGAAGCAGGCCTCCGAGGAGAAGGTCGAGAGAAACAGCAAGGACGAAGTGAAGGAGAGGAGGAAGATGAGCAATGATGACGTCATCTCTAAGGTAATGATGACGTCATCATCGAGATGAAATACAGCAACGTAGTGAATATTAACGCCTCAGTGCTGAAATTGACATTTCAAACGACTTTTGGTGTGGTTTACCGAAACATTCTGAAGAAGACCTGGGGAGTATAATGACCAAAGTTTGAATCCACTCAAATGGTTTTCGTTCTTCGCATATGCTTGTATG
This sequence comes from Diplogasteroides magnus, assembly GCA_014805445.1. Classification (NCBI taxonomy): domain Eukaryota; kingdom Metazoa; phylum Nematoda; class Chromadorea; order Rhabditida; family Diplogasteroididae; genus Diplogasteroides; species Diplogasteroides magnus. The sequence goes on along the minus strand of JACMIF010000446.1, from coordinate 21,519 downwards.
GGACGACCGCTCCAGACAGAGGGACTTGTAGAAATTAGCAGAGTGCTCTAGACAACCGCGCTGCGGAGAAGAATGACGACAATTTTATCGATCCAGAACCCCTAATTGTTCGTTAATTGTTCAGGTTGACCAACCTAAGACTCCTCCGCCTCCGCAGCCTTCGCCCATGGCTGGCCACGAAGCGATGATGGACAAGAGGTTTTCGAATTTGAATTTTCCCGCCCTACCGTAATCCCCCTGCTCTTCAGGGACAAGATGAGACGGGTGCGCGGCAGCAACCAGGCCAAGATGAGGCACGACCCGCACGACGACACGCTCTTCGAAGTAGGCGCGAAAATTATTAAATTTGAATTTTCGCGCCAAAATTCGAATTCGCTCAGGTCCCGCACCGCATGCCTGAGATGGACTTCACGAAGCTGAAATCGTGAAGAGATTGAGGAGTAACAATGAGACGATTGGATCTCACGGAGAATGATTATCTCTGCAATTTTGACTGCGGCTGGATGAATTTGTCACTAGAGTAGAAAATATCAGAAATCAAATCTATTTGTCCTCATACAGCTGTCATGCGCTGTCATGTTATACTGAGTGTCTAATATCGGTCATTTCACTCGTTCGTGTACAGTAAAATACGGCAGTTCATGGGAGATTAACAACGGAAATTGCTTCAATCCCGGGAGATTCTATTTCGAAAAAAGTGCAAATTCATCCATCAGCAGTGCCTAAATTGCCTGACATTCCCCTCAGTGTCTTTGTAACAATTGTGCAATCGAACGTATCACGTGTGAGTACATTCCGATAAACGACTGATCTCACGGATATTCGAATTCAAATTTTGGCGGGAAACACAATTTTGAAATGTGTCTATTTATTCATGAAACATGATGAATACAAAGAAGTGAGAACGATAACTAAAATTGGCTATTTCTATATAATCATGAGTAGGGAACGACTTTTGGAACGACTTTTGTCTGTGCACTCAGTCGTGCGGTCGTCTATGATTAGCGAGAGAGAATGACTCATCTGTGCGCACGGACGATAAACGTTCCATATGCCGTTCCCTAATCATGAGAGAGTGGGGAGGAGTGAATAGACGGAAAGTATTGATTCCTCCGAGAGGAAACTTCACCTACTCCTTCTTTAAGCAGCAGATTCAAGTTTAGAAGCAGACAGCTCTGAAGGTGGTTACTTAGCATGCTTTTCAAGAAAAAGACGGCCCATTTTTTGTATATTTCTGTATGAATTTACTTTCTACATCTGTAATTGCAGCGTACGAAATTCGAAAAATAATGATCATGGCAATAATCTGCAAGGTAAACCATATGTTTCCGACAATTTTTCCCTCGGGAAAGAGGTCGTGCTTGTGTACATTATAGGGCGTCGCTATCGGAACCAAAGTGCAACTTTTCTGTCTGTGAGCATTGGTGGCTCATTCACTGTCGTTCGTCATAGACAACCGGTCGTAGTGAGTGAACAGACAACAATGGTGCACTTTGGTTCCGATAGCGCCACCCTAGTATATTAATGTCAAGAACGTAAAGGAGAGTAAGGTGGACACTAGAGGGAGGATAAATAATGCACAGAACAGCAATTGTGAAGGGAATCATCCACTCCCATTCCTGAAAAAAGATCACACTTTGTTTCATATGCGAAAACTTTGAACACAAGAGGCGTTGAAGGGCTAAATTGACTGTACTCTAACTATGGATGGCAGTTAGACTAGTTTATGGATGATGTTTCATAGAGCGCATATCTTCAAGTATATAGCAGCAATGTAACATAACTCATATGGTAGTCAAACTGCCAACTATCATGTTGGAAGGAAAGTAATGTCCGAATTTGTTTCACGTGCTGTAAAGCTGCGAAGACTGATTTCAATTATCTGTCACCTATACCATTGTGGTCTGTGAGTCTGCCCCTACTTATCCTACTTGAGTCGTGACGACACTCCTTCTGATAACGTCACAGCTGTCGATTGACCAACACTAGTTGAAAAATTAATGTTAGGTATTGAATGGATAGGCCTCGGTCCCCATTACAACTTAGCGGTGTTAGAATGCTCATCGACCATGCTCACCGGAAATGTAGCCCGGAAAATCGATTTTCGCCTGTTTTGAAACTAGAGCCACCAAAATTGGCAGGAATGTAAGGATTCATTAGATAAAATTTATGGCCTAGGGACATCTCTTAATTTTCCGTTCGACGAAAGATATAGGCGAAAAACCGATTTTCGCATTAGCCATAATGAACATATTTCGATGTTTCGGGCCTAACTTTCCGATAGATTGGCGGTGGAGGATCTAAAGCATAGAGATTATAGTGTAGCCCGAGGCCTATCAGTAGAATATCAAACATTAATTTTAACACCGTTTTGCGAGAAGTTATATGTTATCCCGTAAATTCTAGCATTTTTGATCAGCCGGGCAATATGACGTCATCGGAAGGAATGGCGTCGCATGATTCTTTGATTATTATTCATGAAACTGAACTGATATGTCCAAGTTTTTCAGGTCTCATTGAAACATATCTGAAATTTTCTTCAATTTTTTGATTTTAATTCATATTTCAGTTTATACTCGCTCAAATGAGTAAAAAAACTTTCTTATAATATAATTTGAATTAGTCTACTGAAAACCGCATCCAAAGATAGCACGTATTCATGATTTTCACAGTATGCTCAAATATGCTTCAGAATTTCTATAAAATAATTTTTCCTTTGTGTAGCGCATAACACGACCAACAATCGCCATGTGTACCAGATATATCAGTTCCGTTTACATGAATAATAGGTAGCAACAGCCTCATAGTCTACAGTGGTATAGACAACGTGGCCCACAAGCTATTCTTACAAGATATTTTCTGTATGAAATATTTCGGACATTACTTTCCTTCCAACCTAATAGAGTTCTCTTATCGAGACGTTATTGACAGCCGGTGACCTCCTAGCCGTCTAACTTCGCTTCGCAGAGACGACCGCTAGGAATGAAGTTAGACCTCTAGGAGGTCACATTTAGGGGTTCTAAATCGGTAAAACCGAGGGGTCGATAAACCGGCATTAAAAATGAGGCCGTTTTACCGTGCATTTGCATTACCGAGTCGGTTTACCGACCGACGAGACTCAACAAGTCGAATTACCGCATGGTCGGCCGGTAATTCGACTTTTTCGCGAAAGAGCGGAGGAATATGATAGATTCCACGTGGCAAGCAGACAGGCTAGCGTGCCACGCTGGCGAAGAGGACAAGGCGAAATGAACGGCGAGACTCGAGTGGACGTGTGGGCATTTGACTATGATAGCGACATATCACGTGAAGATTCGTACTTGAAACAGAGAGCCATACGATTGGTCTGACCAACGGTCTCATTGGAACCCGCAGCATGTTTTTATATTACGTTCGTGACTAGCAATATTTTATCACAGATCGATAAATCTGCGGTCTTCCGACAACCTCTGCCGGGGACATTTACTATTCGAGAGATGTGTTTCAATGTTTCAATAATAGTTTAACTGTAAATTCTTGCGCGCGAAGAATCACTGTCTTGGGTTGAAAATCGGCAGTTAGATAGATAGTGTCCCGTACTGCTAAATAAACCAACTCGGCCATCCTTCGAGACCCAATGGTCGTGGGTGGTAGCGATGTACTGATCACTCAATTCCTTAAAAAAATACTATTTCAAAATTCCCTGATTGTTCTCGGTTGCCTGTTTGATTTCAGCATGGATCTTTTTAACCATATTGGGCATCGTTTTGTACTGAAGAGTGTATGGGGAAGGAAGAGGAAAAGCTGAGAGCTTTGAGTGAAAGCGCTTGAATGAAGTGATCTGCACGTGGTGGACCGGCAAATTGGAGGTGCAGAGATAACTGGAAAGATATATTAAGCGCTTGAAACGTATTTGAGTGCGAAAAATATGGTAATTTACACTGCCACGTCATCTTCATGTTGTTTGACCATGGGAGACTGTTCCACGAGTTTAGCCAAAATAGCGGCATGCGTGGTCATGATATGATTCCTGAAGAAGCTGCCAAATGAACTAACAGTAGATCATTCAAACCTCATGCCACTGGTACTGGAGCGAGAGCGGGTAATGAGTTTGCCGCAATTCGTGCACTCGACCTTGGGCTTACCATCGACTGTTTTCTTTGTGAAATGAAGCCAAAGTAAAGAAGCAGGAACAAGGACCTTCATCTCAAAAAATTGTTTTCTACAACAGTTAGCAATCGAAAGAGCATATGAAAAGCAGAAATCGTATCTGATTACTAAAGTGGAAATTATCTGTATTTCGAAAAGGCTCAATGATACAAACATTATATGTTTCAGACCTACTAGTTAAGCTATCACCAGGTTTCAATACAAATTTAAAACGAATAAAAGTATTCTAATAAAATAAGTTTCCTATACGAAACACAAAAATAAACAAGAAAACAAACCTGCCGGGGTCTTAAAGGGACCCCGGCAGGGGTGGTCTGAAGACCGCGGATGAATCACTGATGTTCACGAAAGTGATATCTAGTGTGTGATGCATACTTGCTACGGGAGCGATGCTCTGACCGAACATATGGCTCTCTGTTTCAACTACGAATCTTCACGTGATATATTCAAATGTCGTGTATGTCCACTCGAGTCTCGCCGTTCATTTCGCCTTGTCCTCTTCGCCAGCGTGGCACGCTAACCTCTCTGCTTGCCACGTGGAATCTATTATTTTCCTTCGCTCTTTCGCGAAAAAGTCGAATTACCGGCCGACCATGCGGTAATTCGACTTGTTGAGTCTCGTCGGTCGGTAAACCGAGTCGGTAGAGCCATTTTCTCGGTAGTGATTTGCATCCACTACCGAGGAGGCAAATGCGGCGGTATACCGAAATCCTCTACCGTTTTAGAACCCCTAATAGAAAGGCATCGCCCTACGAGTGGGGGGCACCCCTCTTTTTCGAGGTCGGGATCGACTATTTCTGGGTCAATTTTAACCCGGTTTTAAACTGAATTAGGGTCGTGCATATTTATTCATTATTTTTCGAATACTAAACTCATCATCCGGACCATCGGAAACTGCCAAACAAGTTGTATGCAAGTGCCCTACGATTTGTGGGGCAAAACCATACAACTTGTTTGGGTATACAGCGATGTTTTCATGGCAAACCATATACAAAATCAAATTCCCCATGCCCGAAAACCTCTAAAAACATGTTTTGAGTTTAACATGTCTTTGGAAAATTTTACAGAATAGGGCATAGAAAGGCATCGCCCTACGAGTGGGAGGCACCCCTCTTTTTCGAGGTCGGGATCGACTATTTCTGGGTCAATTTTAACCCGGTTTTAAACTGAATTAGGGTCGCACAATTTATTCATGATTTTTCGAATACTAAACTCATCATCCGGACCATCGGAAACTGCCAAACAAGTTGTATGCTAGTGCCCTACGATTTGTGGGGCAAAACCATACAACATGTTTGGGTATATGGCGATATCGTCATGACAAACCATATATAAAAATGAATTCCCCATGAAAAAATTACCGTAAAACACTACTTAGAGAAAAATATATTGCTTCTATCCTTATAAATTAAAATCGCTCGAAAACAAAGTTGTATGTTCCGGACCCCTCCAAAACCAGGTTGTAGGCCACGTTGTAGGGCACTATTTAATCTATGATACCAAGGAACGTGAATACAAAGTCTTTGTCTCGGATACTGAAGAACTAATAATAAATACTAAGCAATCGATAAAAGTAGATCAAAGGAGAAAAAAGTGGTAGCTTGGAAGGAAGAATGAAGCGATCCTTGAGGGAATGATGCAAAGTCGCCATACGATAATTAAAAAAATTACTGATAAGAGAAAATGGCGTCACATACGAATTGCAGTAATGCGAATTGGGCTTCAATGGGGTATCGCTGTCAGTGACTTTAGTGCAATTGTCATTCGTCTAATATCCGTGGGTATTGCTGTCTATTACATAAGAGAGAGAAAAAAAGTTCTATGAAGATTAGCAACGAACGAATTTTGAAAAATAAGTGCAACATAACTCTCTGTTATCTCATTCCGACCAGTTGTCCACCTATGATCAGCGAGAGAAAATGAGTCTACAATGCGTAGAGACGGAAGAGTTGCACTTTATTTCCAAAAAGCGTTCCCTACACTAAAGTCTCCGATAGCGGCACCCTACACGAACGATAACTATTGGTGCTTCACAGAAAGAAAATCAAATGCAACTGTGGCCTACCCTATCTGTGCTCTTCCAACTCTCTAAGAGTTGGGTGGTGGTAAATTCAATACCTTCCAGGACTACGGTATTCCCCCTGTCTGGCCGTGTCCCATCTACATTGCAGATCACAAGAACAAGTTGCCTACGTGCGAGCGGGCAAAGAGAAGATCATTCTCCCCCCTTTAAAAGGCCACCTCCCGGTCCCTCTGCCCAGTGATACCCTCGAGCCTCGGCCGTCCTCCTTACCACACGACTAAACTATAAACATCTCTCTTCCAATTACTCTTCTATTTACCAGTCATCCTAATGGAACTGTTTCTCAGAACCTCATGTGACTGTTGTTGTGTACCACATTCTCTCTTATCAGTAGAGACTAGCGTTTCTAAAACGGCAATGTTATGCATTTCTCAATCGTCTAATTCCCTCGGAGCGGCCGTCTATCACATAAGAGAGAAGACCGCTCCTCGGAGATTAGGCGAATGAGAAATGCACTTTATCGCATAAAATTACCGTTTTAGAAACGCTAGTGGAGACCGTGAATCGCATGTCTCGAATTGCATTCGTCCTCTTTAATTCTTCTCCGGACGGTTATCTCTTTCAGACGACAAACAACCACTCGGAGAAGAAGACGGATCGAGTTATGGATCGAATTTGCATGTTTTCTGTCTGACCGCATTTCTGAGTAATTTTCTCCTACGTACGATAGAGAACTATTCGCAACAGTGCACCGGCACAGAAACTGTAAATACGTTCCAAAAGTATCCCCTAGAGAAGAATTAGAGTGAACGATTGCACTTCGACATGCTATTGACATGCGATTCTTATCAGTAGACAATTGCAACGATCGCCTTTTGACTCGCTTCATTCACACCTCAGGATTCTTTCATTCTTCCCTCCAAGACATCACTTTTTCTCATTTGAGCTGCTTTCAACGATTGATTATTATTAATCATCCAGACTTTTACTCACTACCTCATTTTTCTTTGAGTCTGAGTGCGTAGGGTTTCAAAATCGGCAGTATCCTGCATTTCTCATTGGTCTGATCCATAAGTAGCGGCTGTCTATCGAAAAGAGAGGCAACCTCTCCGCGGAGATTAGACGAATGAAAACTCCACGAAAGTCATTGATATCTCCGTTTCAGGTATGTACGCTGCACGAATAATCCTGTTGCTGGGATTGATGGTGTATTCATCAGCAGCCGTCCACTGCCCGTCGTCGCCACCTTCACCAGACAATCCGAATTTGATCATCCTTATGGTTGACGATCTAGGTGGGCAATTTACATCTGAAAAAGAGCGCATTTTTTATTATTGTTTAAAATAAAAATTAAAGAAGTTATTTCGAGAATAATAATTTCCTGGTGAAATAAGAGAAAGAATTTTCTAATTCGTAAAAGCACTTTATTGATGTCCCCGTAGAAGAGCGCCTCAAATTCAGAAAGTGTCAAAATAAATAAAAACAAATAGTTCGTTTCAGGCTGGGGCGATCTCCAATCGTATGGTAATCCTGCACAAGAAACGACTCCGATTGAGAAAATGGTACATGAGGGCACGAGATTCACCAATGCGTACTCCGCAGACAGCATGTGTAGTCCGAGCAGGGCAGGATTCATTACAGGTTTCAATTACTTATTCTAAATTTTATGCTCCCAATAAGAAGAGTGGCATGCATTAAAGAATGCTCAAAATAACATATTTGATAAGTGCTTGAAACATATTCGTTCTATTCATTTCGGGCTGTCGCCTCAGCTTACTCCCGTCCTCTTCATCTCGGTATGCAACCCTCCTCTAGAAGAGACTAGCCAACGAAGAGGAGCATGGCCTCTTAAAATGAATTATTTTATTCAATATTTAGCTTTAGCTTTATGCGTTTGATCATTTGCAGGCCGTCTGCCCATCCGTCTCGGTGTGACTGGAGGCGCTCGCGTGTTCATTCCACAAGACATCGGAGGACTGCCGAAGAAGGAGAAAACGCTCGCGGAGATGCTCAAGGAAAGAGGTTAGCGTCTTTGATAAATGGCGAATGAAATGTATCCCACCCTTGCGGGCGGAAAGTTATAGACCTGGCAAAAGTACTAGAATACCCGTGCCACCCTCCAGTCTTACTGAGAGTTTGCATCTAACGATATCTTGGTCAAATGAATTTTTCGCAATGACAATATTTGGGCGAAAGACGAGCTCATGGACGTTTGCGACGTAATGGTTAAATAATAACTTAGGCCATCGTTCTCGTTGTTTTCACGGCACAAGAGTCCATTTCACCGTTGTGGCGCTCTTGTTTTCCACCATCCCCCCCCACAGAAATGGTTTCAATGACCAGATGGGACAAGATTCGCAAAGCAGGGCTAACCGCTTGGGCCTCATTGTTGATTTCCGCAGATATCGTCATGATATGGACTAAACGGTGATTTCCGCGGAGAAATTTCTACGTTTCGTTCAGGTTACGCTACCGGAATGGTCGGCAAGTGGCATCTGGGCATCAACAAGGAGACCAACGATGATGGGGCACACCTGCCTTCCAAGAGAGGATTCGACTTCGTCGGAGTCAACCTTCCGTTCACGAATGTCTGGGAGTGCGGAACGAACGACATGGTGCGAATTTAAAAAATAAATTTAAATAAACTAACGGCAAATTATAGTATCAAAGTCAGTAATCACATTCCATGAGTGCTCACGTTTCAGAACAAATGAAAAATGTCAGCTTCTGCAAATGAAATGGATGCTATTTTCAGATTGGCCGTCGTGACGGCCCAAGCAACGTTGAGTGTTTCTTGTACGACGGGGATGCGATTGTGCAGCAACCGATTCTGGTTCATGTTTTCACAGCTTCTGTCTTCTTAAATATAGATTTGATAACTATTATTCAAATGAAATAAAGGAAAAAATAGTACAATACTTACTACAATTTGTGCGATTTTTTCAGTTCGAGGACATAACGGTCAATCTGGTTGAGGATTGGAAAAGATTTTTGACGACAAGAATGCAAAAGGTGCGTGAAATGCATTTGTGCTAGCTGCATTTGAGCTAATATCGTGGAAAAAACATATTCATCGTGAAATAACTTCTGCCATTGAGATTTCGTTAGTAAGCTGATGATGAGAATACTGGATGGTAGCTTGACTACTTTATGGGTTACGGATCACTGGGGTATATCTATATAGAAGCATTGAAACATATCCCCTCAAGCAGTCAAATTGTCAACATAATGAAAAATACGGTCATTCAGGATCAATCCGATCGGCCGTTCTTCTTCTATTTTTCATTCCCGCACGTGCACAGTGCGCAATTCGCTTCGAAAGCGTTCCTTCATACGTCCGTCAGAGGTTAGCCAGCGCTAATTCCGAAACTTCAAAACAGGCAAACATAAAATAGAGAACAGATTACTGAACAAATCAATTGGGATTAGCCAACAATTGACAATCGATCGTCATTCAGGCCTCTTCGGCGACAACATAAATGAGATGGCATGGGCGGTGGGCGAGGTGCTCGCCTCACTCAAAGATGCGGGAATAGCTGAAAACACCCTTGTCATCCTGATGAGCGACCACGGCCCCCATGTGGAACTGTGTCTGAACGGAGGCAGCACGGCAGGGCTCAAAGGTTGGAATACATGCAAAACATCGGGCTTCATGGGGGTCAAATAATTACCGATGCTATGTCACTTTTCGCTTTTTCTACCATCCTTGCCTGGAGCAGAAGCAAATTTTGAACATTGCCGAATTCGCATATGCCACAGAAATACTCATTTTTTACAAGTGCAGTTATTGTAGGTGGCAAATCGAACAGTTACGAGGGAGGCTTTCGCATTCCATTCGTCGCGTGGCAGCCAGGAAACGTTCCTGCGGGACGGATCAGCAACGAGGTTCATTTTGTTCTAAATCTCAAATATTTAGTGGTTTATTAAATGAACCAATTCGGTACATTACTCAATAACAACATCACTTTCAGGTGATTTCCAGCATGGACATCTACGCAACGTTCTACGATAGGAATAACTGTCCGGCGGCAGACAGGGTTAGTTGATGAAAACATTTAACAGAGATCTTCTGTAAGTGTGGACTAGTCCTTTGCACAGGATCTCAAATTTTGGTCTCCGAAATGGCTGAGAACTTGGTTTTAGGGTAAATCGACCCCGTAGAACACGAATCTGGGGTCCGTTTGACATGAAAAAATTTCGTCGCCTCAGGGCACGAAAAAAATCCGAAAATTCGTTAAAAATAGGAAAAAAATCCGTTCTGTAAAATCAATGTTGCATTCGAATTTGGGGCCTAAGAGCATATTACCACATTAGTATGTGACCTGTAGCTTCATTTTGAAGCCAAGTTTTGGCCCATCGAAATATTCAAACAGCCGTCCTGAAAAATTTTCCCATTATTTGCAAGAAGATTTCATGATTTTTTGAATCTACGCGTCAAACTAACCTGGATATGTGAAAATCAGACCAATTGGAGGTCGGCCTTTTGCTGCACCCAGATGAGATTTTGCACATTTCGTGGACTGTCGTTTTTTCGCGCGCGCTCCTCTCCCCATCCTCCTTCTCCTCACTCTCCCTCTCCCTACCCTCTTTACCCTCCCTTTTACGTCCGACCTGGCTAGTTAGGCAATGTTTGTCCCGACTAGTACCCAGTTGCCTCCAAACATCCTCTGCTATTCTTTCAGGGCGTGGATGCTTCTCCCCTCATATCTCTCGTCTCTCTTCCAATGTGTTCTCTTTCCCATGAGACCCGCGGGGCATTTCGCCCTCTGCTCCCTACCTTACAGAGAACGCGTTTTAAGCGTCGGGATCCCGATCGCCTCTCACTTCATTCTTATCGGGATCTATCCCGGTTGATAAGAGAACCCTACTCCTAATGTTCATGTCGTCATCTCCATATTGCCTTCTGGTGATGCCTACGTCCCATGCGTCAGCCGCGGTCTCTAATGAGGTCAAAAGTAAATACAGATCACGGTCATTTTTCATCTTGTGAACATCATGTATTTTTCAGTAAAAGCGCTGCGCATTGAAGCTGCAGACAGACAATGAGAAGCTCAGGATTAGGGTTACAATTAGATATAGCTATATTACCTTAATGCATGCTTTTAACTTAAGATATTCAACAATTCGAAAATCACACAACGGGACGGAAACAGTAAGATTTTAGCGTTTGATTGCAAACCTAGTGTTCGATACAGAAGTCGCCCAAGCTTGTGGCCTTGCCACGGATCTAACACTCCAAATCTTCGATTTCATTCATCGTGGCACTCCCGGAAGTCACTATTTCACTTCATATTCATTAGTGTTGAATAAGTTGGTTGAGACATGAAATGTCAATTGAATATAGATGATTCAACTGAATAGACTGAGGTGGAATGCGTTTGAGCGCCTATTGCAACAGGAACAAATGTAGAAGTTGAGAACAAAGGGGCCTGAGAAGACTGAATGGTCCTTTGCTCTGCGAGAGACTGGTGAACCGTCACTAGTTGTGTATTAGAGACAGATGTATGAGTGGTATTAGAAGGCACCCCAACAAACGTATTGTCTAGTAGTGTGGTCTAGACGAAACCGAAACTTTCTGGAAGAAATTGAATAATTCATATTTCGTGCGAAAGTGCGGATCGGTCTGTGGTAGAGCGAATGAAAATGATAGATGACCGGTCTGCACTTTCGTACGAAACAAGAATTGTTCCAATTTCTATCCGAAACTTTCGACTTTCGGTTTCGTTCGACAACACTATTGTCTAGTTCATTAATGGCTTCAGTGGCGAGAGAAAAATCGGTAGGGAGCAGAGGGCGAAAATGAAATTTTTTCATGTCAAACGGACCCCAGATTCGTGTTCTACGGGGTCGATTTACCCCAAAACCAAGTTTTCAGCCATTTCGGAGACCTTCAACGTAAAGATTTTTCAACGCGGTTTGCGCCATTCGATTTCACTTGAAAAGAGGATTCTGAAAAGTGGTTTTAAGTGCAAGTTTGGTTAGCAAATGGTCGTTTTACAATGGATTTCGTTAAAAAGTCATTCATCCGTAGCAAATTTCTAAGGTGTTTCCCGGCTTAATTAGAAAATACACTCGAAAGAGAATCAAATTCTCTTTCGAATGATATGCAAACGGGAAAAAAGAGGGCAGTCCACGCACTTTTAACCCACGTTTTCGGCTCGACACTTGCCGCGATTTTTTACCATAACTATTTTCATTAATGAGATTTTTAGATGCGGTTTTTTGCATTCGAAAGCCCTTATCGAGATGAATATTCATGATTTTTT
>JACMIF010000445.1:0-39845 GCA_014805445.1 Diplogasteroides magnus | reverse complement strand
GAAATAGGCTGATTTGTATTTTTTTTACAAGTTTTATGCATTGGGAGTGCAAAAACGAAGTCAGAACGGAATTTGGTGCATTTTGGGGAATTTTGGAAAATGATGACGAAATAGGCTGATTTTGTATTCTTTACAAGTTTTAAGCATGGGGTATCCAAAAGTGAAGCCAGAATTGAATTTGGTGTATTTTGGGAATTTTTGGGATTTTTGAAAAATGATGACGAAATAGACTAACCTTGTATTTTTTTCAATTTTTCGGCATGGGGTAAGTGAAAATGAAGACAGAATTGAATTTGATGCATTTTGCGAGTTTGTGTGATTTTTTGAAAAGTATGATGAAATTCAGAGAATAGCGCACCGGAAGCGCAAAAACAGTAAAAAACGAAAATCGAAGCAGTGAGAGAAAATTTGAAATTTTGGCACTGCCAAAAAAAGGCTGCCACGCAGTGCGGCCGGCCGCGGCCGTCGAATAGGCTATCCCAGATTAAGGTCAAAGCTATCAATTTTATAGCAGATTTTTTTAAAAAACCACAGAAGGTATCTTTGCAGAAATTCTGGAGGGTGCTAACTCATTGCGAATAATGTTCGAATTGGTTGATATTTTGGCATTTCTACCTTGGTCAAAAATGATTGACAGGATGACGTATCCATAAACAGTATGATGGCGATTAAGGCATTCAAGGCTCAAATTTTGGAGTAGATGTTGATCTGGTGATGAATAATCTACAGGAAAACATCAACCAAAGGTATCAGGTACTAGAGGTACACATTGTGTACACTCACATTGCATGCTCTTCTATACAGACATTGGGGGACGAACATTTTGGGATTCGACTCATTCTACTGGGATCCATGCTCTGATTGTTCGAACAACATCCTCTTGTTACTTTTTCATGTCATGGAGCCCATTCTTAGATCGTGAAGCGTAGTCTCATATGATTCTCTTCATTCTCGCTCAAATGAAGCTCCGATTTCGTCAGATTGACCGTAGCCCGATCGATAATCCCTCACTGTCAATGAACCATTTACCGGTTTGAATGAAGTTCGTTTTCATGTCGACACAATGAGTCACACAAATGATGAAAAAGATAATCCGCATGAGGGAATCATTCAAAGGGAGGAATGGTGCCCTTTTGGTAGTTGTGTGTCAGTTTGTCTACCTCTCTTACCATTACTTCTTTTTCATTCCAACCTTTCTCGTTTGTATTTTGTAAGTGAGTCAGTATAGTCAAATATGGAGGAGGGCCATTAGATGTAGATGTGTATTATTGGGAGTGAAGGAAAGGGGATGAATCCTCAAACATGCGTCACTTTCACTCAATGACTCTTCTCTCAATACAAATACGACCTATCTCTTGTTCCTTTTACAGATTCCAGGTACTCTTCTCTACACAAATGTTCACTCAATGTCAGTCTATTCCATTATATTTGATCTCAATTCAAATTCAGTCATCATTCTCCTCTTTTGCACTTATCCCATTCATTCTGCCATGTACAATTCGGGCAATTCATCATCGTTGAGGACATCTCGACAGTCTTCCACGTGTTCTCCCTCACAAATCAATGTCTGATTCCCTCTGTACCCTCAATTCCCTTATATTCAGGATGTAGTCAGTTGTTATTCTTCCTTCCTGTCCCTCTATGGAATGACTATTGAACAGAATGGATTCCAATCAGTGAGTCTCCTTCATAACATCATTCCCTCTTCCTCCTTGAGGTTCTTCCTCGTTTCTCTCGGTTGTACTATCACACGAATGTCCAGTCACTGGATACAATCTGTTCGTGAGTAAAAGGATTCAATGGAAAGAGAAGTGTTGACTGTTGAGGGCATGGTCAACATTGACCACTTGTCTATCTCCTATTTCATTCTACTGTATCAACCTTCCTGTATTCAGACAGGTATTCCATTACGGGATACTCAAATGAGAAGAATCCTTCAGATAACATGGGATAGAGTTGATGCAGGAGAATATCTACAGAATCACGCATTCTTTGAGTATGCATGTGGAAATGGAAATCCCTGTTAGATGGCTGTCCATTCCATCCAAATACAATCTTTTCAGTGTTCATGGGAAACGAGGCTTGTCTTTCACAGTCATTCACAGTGTCTCCACTCTCTCGTAGATTAAGAGATTGTGGTGGAAGTGATCCTTCCATTCCCGATCCAATCATATATTGCCAGTCAGTCTCATTTCACTCATTCCATTCCTATTTCCATTTAGAAATGCCCTGGCCACAGTTGAATGTGTGAGAGATGCAATATTCAGAGAATGTGGAATAATCGCTGCGGTAGAATCATCTACAACAATGAATACTCTAATCCCTACTATTACAGAATGCTGTTTGTCATGCAGCCACTAATATCGCCAGAAGAGTTGGAGATGTGGAAACGGTGTGTCTTCCAAGAATGGAAGAGACTTGTTCGTCTTCACTTCATTACATTGCCATTGTACCTTTCGTTGTATATCTTGTGTCGCTACTGCACATGTAATATGTTCTAAAACTGTATTGATCGGGTATTTTCTTGTTTTTTTCCTTCAAAATTGTCAAACATTAAAAAACAACGAATTGAACCAACTTCTCAATGATACATCGAAGAATTGTCAATCGATAGAGTTACTGTAACCGAGGAGAGCGCATCTGCGTGATGACCTCATTTTCTCGCTCACGCGTGGGAGATGAGTGACGAGGAGAGAATGGAAGGGTGAACATTCATTCTACTTCTTGATTATCCTCATTGTGCCATTTCGTCATGTATCTGACCATTAGCTAGATTTAGAATATGTTTTATATAAAGTTTGACTTTCACCTCAGTTTACATGACAAGTGAAAAGTGCTATTACAAGTGCTAAGAGAGTATACGGATTTGAGTGATTTGAGTATATTCGTCCCTTTCCTATTTCAACACACTTCTTTCCTTTGGGAGGAGTCAAAGGCCAAAGGTTTTTCTGGCCATTGGGTAAATTACTCACGCAGCCCTATTCGTATCAACTTGTTGTTATCCAGTCTCTTGGTATCTTTCTTCAATTGTTACTGTATGTGATGCCAATAAGATAAAGAGCACTGCATTCACTCCCATTTCATTGTCCGAATCGCTTACTGTAGTTGTGTTGTTGGCACGAAAGCTTAACCTCTTCCCATTTAAGATGCCCTATACTCTGGAGGAAAAGACAATGGGAGCACGAACTCTGAGGAATGCACTTCGTCTCATGACAAAGTATGACGATATTTAGGTTTAGTTAATGAATGACTCAATACAGATACGGTGTGTTCAAACAGGGTGAGTTCACTCTGAAGAGTGGACAAAGGTCTCCCATCTACATTGATCTGAGAGTATGCTCCTCACACAAGGATCTATTCGTCAGTTATTATTCCATCTCTTTTCTTATTTCATCAATAGAAACAGATGTGTACTACCATACAAGGACTCATCGAGAAAGTGACCAAGACCAATCCATACGTCGGAATAGTCGGAGTGCCATACGGTGCTCTTCTCTTTGCATCTGTGAATTTGAGGAAGAGAAGGAAGTATGGGAGATTACCGGATGCAGGTCATCTATCTCAACATGGAAGAAGTTGAGCCTCTTCTCATCATTCGAAAAGAAACGAAAAGTTACGGAATGAAGAAGCTTATTGAAGGTTTGAGAGAGTGAAATGAGAGTGAGAATTGAATGAGTTGAGGGGAATACACGCCTGGTCAACGAGTTGTTGTAGTGGAAGATGTGGTGACAACTGGAGGAAGTCTCAAGGAGGTACTATCAGTACATCCATATCTTATATCATCTACAATCACAGGTGATCACTACTCTTCGCAATGAGTGATTGGTAGTGGAGGATGTGTTCTGTCTATTGGACAGAGACCAAGGTGGACCTGCCAATCTAATGGAATTGGTAGTCAAAGTACACGGGTGAATGAGAAGGACAATTAGTGAAAGTGAAACTCTCTTTCAGTCTTCTCAACATGGAGAAGGTTCTTACCTTCCTTTCTGCAGTGGGACACCTAAATAGTTTACGGTTTGTAGTCCGTCGGTCAACGAGAATGAATGAATGTTTTGAGGACATAACAGTTGCACTTAGTCTTCCATACAAGACAGTCACTCCAATCAATGTACAATGGGAAATGGAAGATGTGTGGGATGACTGTAAATGAACTATTGTATTGTTACTTTGTAGGAGAAGAATGGATTTGATGCAGGTAACGACAAGGAGAATGGAAATCGAATGAAGGTTCGTGTTATATGAAAATCGTCCAATAGGTTATACTCTACTAAACATTAATCAATACATAGCTTGTTGTTCAACTTCTGAAGTCTCCTATGTACATCTATTTTAGAATCCTCCCGTTCATCAATCTCTGGCTGCAAGAGAAAAAACTGGCTCAAGGAGAACTGTCCAAGGCGTGAGGAAAGAGAAGAGAGAGGATTCACTTACAGTATCTTCTCACTCATCAACAAGAAGGCCTCCAATCTCTGTCTTGCCATTGACTATCGAGACGCAGAAAAGATTCTCGATGTGAGTATCCCCCTGTTGTCCATTCCTTCTTTTCTGTTTAGTTGGCAGACAAGGCGGGTCCATTTGTAGTTGCAATCAAAGTGCACGCAGATATGATAGGGGATTTAGGAAAGGTGAGGAATGGAATGGATGAAGAAGACGAAATTGCATTCAGAGGACTTCACTCAACGACTCGTTGCATTGGCTAACAAACACGAATTCCTTGTATTCGAGGACAGGTCAGCCATCTCTCTTCCCTCTGTTGTCTATTGAGGAAGTTTGGCGACATAGGGGAGACTCTGTCTTGGCAAATGAGAATAAATGGAGCTGAATGGGCAGATGTAGTGACTGTCTATGGAATACCTGGAGACGAAAGTATCGAGTCTTCTGTTGCACCAATCAGTCAATTGATGAGACACGAATGGGATAATGACTCTTTCAGTTGATTGTCGATCCTTCCCTTCGTATCAAGGGAATATTTCTCATTGCTAATTGAGTACTAAAGGATCTCTCCTTAATGAGTGAAACACACAAGGTTACATCAAAGACACATACTCTTCTTGCATTTTGTCATTGTAGATGCTCGTAGACTTGAAGAGGAGAATCAAGACTTTGTACGAGGATTCATCTGTCAAGACAAGATAAGTGATGTTGGAGGACTTCTTCATAGGACTCCTGGAAAGAGGAAATATGATTGAATGTCATGAATTGTTTCTTGAAGGAGTTATGCTGCGTTCAAAACATCGTTTCCGTCGTTTCCAACGCGAAATTGCCGGTTCAGAAACGCCCTCTTTCGTTTCCATGGAAACAGTGTCCTAACTTTGTTCCTGTTAAAGATAGCAATTTTCCGTCAATTAATAAAACATTCGCCTCGTAGAGCCGAGCATTTTCCATTCTTCAGTTCTCAAAAAAGTTGAAAACTAAAGGAGTTATACCACTTTTCTAAAAGCGCGCGAATTCAAATTTGAAACGTTCCCGGTGTGGAAAAGTGGGCATAACTCCTTCAGTTTTCAACTTTTTTGAGAATCGATGGATGGAAAATGCTCGTCTCGAAGACGAAGCGAATCTTTTACTAATTGATGGAAAATAGATATCTTCAATAGGAACAAAGTTAGGACAATGTTTCCATGGTAACGAAAAAAGTGCGCTTTTGAACGGGTTGTTTCCGTGGAAACGAAGTTTTGAACGCAGCATTAGTCTGGACGAATCATCTGATGGAAAGGGTCAACAATGGAGAAGTGTTGAGCAGGCATTGATTGAACAGGTAAATGATATTGTCATCGTGGGAAGGGCCATCTATAATAAGGTAATGGAGATGAAAAAGGAAATGGAAGGGAGAGGAAGTGTTTGTAGACCGATCCAATGGCTGAACTTCATCGATACAGAGATGCTGCATGGGAAGCGTTTTGTTCTGTCAATCCAAAGTGAATCTTCTTTCGGTGGACGGACTATCTTTGTAAGCTCATTTGTGCGGTGATAGTATCGTTTGTGAATATTGTTCTTTTTTTCTTTTAATGCGTTCTATCCCACGAGTATACTCATTAATACATACACTCAAATCGGGACTGCTTTCAATGTGTTTTCTCCCACTTGAAATTGTCGTATCATATTCATTGTTTGACTCTTTATCTTACTTGAATGTTGCTGAACAGATAAAGATGAATATTGGAATCAATTGTCTACGGGATAGTTCACTTCATACACGACCTCATAGTGAATAGCTGCCGTTTCAAATGCATCTTTGAAGTCTTTCAAGGGTAAGACCCTCTAGTGCTTTGCTGTTCGACAACAAGATTGAATTGTGTGTTTTCCAATCAATGGGGGTCCTGGATCATGTAGATTTTGTAGATTTTTTTGTAGTGTCTACGCTCTTCTTGCAAGTCTATTGTACCAATCAGTGTTGCGCAAACCACTGTAGACCTTTGGTCCACTGGGAGGAATTGTTGTGTGTTTTCACTCATTCAATGCCTTCTCGCCATTGCACAAATGGGAGGAAGAATCTCTCTCGCGACAGTCAAAATTCACCTGCCACGGAGTACCCATTCCACCAATATTGGGAAGACATTCCCTATCCTATTTACAATCGCGGGAAGGTTAGTCTGGTTTTTATTTGCGATCTGATAATGAATTTCGTAGACAATTCAAGATGAGACCATTTCTCCAATTCTCCAGGCCGTTCTTCACTCAAGGAATTGTTAATGACAGGAAGGTGAACAAATATGACTCCAATCAGACATATTTATATATTGAGTATGTTTTCACAGCCTTGATTGCAAATTCAACATGCAGTAGTGGCACTGACTGGAAGGCCGTTATCCTCTGTTTACTGCATAAGACACATACTCCATACACTAAGTCCATTCTAGTCTAGTCTGTGGCCAGAAAGAGAGGACTGCTGAGAAGTGAGGAGGATGACTATGAATTCATTTCCTCTTTGCACAAACTCGAGCATCGAGGAAATACAACTACTGCCGTTATATTATGCTGAAAATTGGATGCGGGGTTGAATGGAAATAGCATGCGCGAAAATAAGGGTTGTTTATGACACAAAAATAGTGATGGAAAGTCTGAGTCCTTCTCTTCTCGTATGTTCCTCTCTTCTACTTCTTCACTTTGTTTGTCCCTTTTCCCTTCTCATTGAATTCCTTTTCCCTTTCTCTTTTCCCCTCAGCTGACATTGTTGTTTGTTCATTGTTGCACGTAAATGACCTCTTTTGCCATTGAAGTGCACGAATGAAGTGTCTGACTACGAAAGATCAACTCTCTTTTGTTGCAATTCCTTGCTGTGCAACCAATTCTCCCTGCATTTCCTTTCCCGGCTTCAGTTGTTTTGGATACAAATTGAGATTGAACGACTCCATTCACCTCACCGACTTCTTATCTCATTTACTCCATTCCGTTTAGAGAATTGCGCTGCCTGCCACTAACGCAGTAAACATTGTGTGCAGAACGTATTCCGAACATTGCTGCACGTGGCTTTTACTGCTAATCAAAGCTTCAGAATAACTTCTCAGCAGCTAAAATGTTTCGTACTAAATACTGCGACGAGATTGTTGTAAGTGGGAATGATTGCATAGAGTAGGTTTCACTGTGATGATTGTCCTTTTGAGGAACATTTGGATGAACGAGGGGATAAGGTTCAGTTTCATTTAGGGTGTCGCTATCAGTGACTTTAGTTCAGTTGTCATTCGTCTATTCTCCGCGGAACTGTTGTCTCTCTCACGTGATTATGAGATGAAAGATGTGATGAAAGAGTGATCACAGAGCACTGAAGAGAGTAGACGAATGACAATTGAACTAAAGTTACTGATAGCGATACCCTCATTTGATTGTCTTTCATTGTCAGCATGTCATCTTTTCCACGCACTCTTTTCTCTTTCTGTCGGTTTTCTTTCTTCTCCGTGCATTTCCGTCATGCGTGAAGGAAAAAGCGACTATGTGGAATGTTGATTGAGTGAAGGGAAGAGTAAAGTGAACTCTCTTCAATGGCAAACCAGTCACGGATAAATGTCGTTATTGACGCCCCTTGCATGTTCATCCATTCTGTATATTCAATGTTGTCTTTCCATTCAGGAGGACATGGTCCTCTGTTGTCCCGATCCATCGGATATCAAGAAGGAATTGGCTGCTGACAATTCAGAGGTTCCATTCCATCACAGAATCTCATTCCATTCCCTCTATTCAGGTTGTACAAGAGATAGTATGCAAGGCGACAGATGTACCAGAGGGAACGTGGGTCTCAATGGAAGGAAATGAATATGGGTGGATTCAGAATGAAAGAAGTTGAAGTGAGAGAAAGGAAGATTGTCATAATCAATGATGGAGGAAAGTTCCTGGCACTCAATGGACTATGTTCACATTACAATTGGCCACTCGTTCAAGGTTGAAAAGAATCTAGTCCATTGAATGAATGAATACTGTCAGGAGTGTACTCGGATGGAAAGATTCGTTGTTCCCTTCATGGTGCATGTTTCAATGCAAAGACTGGAGATATAGAGGACTATCCTGCATTCGACAGTCTACATCCATTTGAAGTGGATGAAATATAGGCTATGATCTTTAAACGGTCTTTTCATAGGTTCGAAGAATAGGAGAGGATCTCGCGATTAGAACAACTGCCAAAAGACTCGAATCAAACAGAAGAACAAGAAAATCATGGATTAAGGACACGAATAAAGACAAACCAATCATTGTCGTTGGAGGAGGTTGCCTTTTCCTTTTGCCCGCAGACGTTACCTTTTCGTTCAGGTATCTCAGGGCAATCTGTTGTGGAGAATCTTCGTTTGGCTGGAAGTAAATCCCCCATTATAATGTTGACCAAAGAGGATCGACCCCCATATGATAGAGTTCTGCTCAGCAAGGTTGATATACATGGATATGAATGGTCAATCATAATGTGTCATTTCAGTTCATGGCCCCAGATGCAGTTCCTCTACGAACGGACGAATGGTACAAAGAAAACAAAGTAGATGTCAGAATCAATTCCAAGGTTGGAGTCAACCTTCATTACTGATTGAACTTCATCTGTCGTAGGTCGTGTCATTGGACTCAGGAGCACGTACAGTCACTCTGACAGACAAGACTGTTATACAATATTCGAAATTGGTCCTTGCATTAGGAGGAGCAGTGAGGACTTTGAATGGAAAGGGATCCGATCTCAAGGTATGTCATCCACTCATTCACTCTATAATGGATTGAATCATAGGGAATCCACACTGTCCGTGTCATATCAGATATGAAGGCAATTCAAGAAGAAGTTGAGGGAAAGGATGTTGTGTGCATAGGTGCAAGTTTCATAGGTATGTCATCACTTTGTCTCCGACAATATAAGATCCCCTTGAGGAATGGAAGCGGCAGCTGGAGTCAAGAAGAAGGCCTCTTCAGTCACTGTTGTCTGTTCTACTGAAGAACCTAATCCTGCTTTTGGAATTGACATCGGAAAGGCATTCAGAAAGGTATGAAAAGCTGCCAGAATCACTTATAGCAGTTGAAATACAGAAGTGGCAGTCGAGAGGAGTCAATTTCTACACAAAGGCACGTGTAGATCATTTGACAGGAGGCAACGAGGGAAATGTAAAGGAGGTGAACGATTTATCCGTTGATTTTGTTCGATTTTTAAAATAAATTGATGATGTTCAGGTTGTTCTTCAAAGTGGCGAGAAGATTCCAGCAAAAGTTGTTATCGTCGGAATTGGTAAGGATTGTTCAAAGTATAACATCCCCAAGTATTAAAGAACATTATTAGGCGTTGAACCCGACACAGCGTGGCTGACGAATCACAACGTAGAATTGGACAAAAGAGGATACATAATGGTATTTATTATGAATGTTGACAAAGAGAACAGATTTCAATTAGGTGAATGAATCATTCAAAACGAATGTGAAGGATATCTTTGCAATTGGAGATGCAGTGTCTGCCCCTCTTCCCTTTTGGGGATACGAGACTCTCAACATTCAACATTTCCAGACAGCACAGAGACATGGTGAAGGGAAGGATATCATTCGATAACGGATGAATACTCAGGCCAATTGGCTGCATGGTCAATGCTTGGAAAGCCACAACCAGGGAAATTAATTCCCTTCTTCTGGACTCTTGGGATGGAAGTTGGAGCAAGACTGGCTGGTATGGAAACAAAGCTGAAGATGAAATTGAGAAATTCCTTCAGGATCGACCCACGAGTACGATGAAACATATGTGAGAGGAGACATTGAAGCATTTGACTGGACTAAGTATTACATTCGGTGAGTGAAAGGGGATGGATTGAAGATGGAATGGTATCTTTGAGTCGAAATGTTGTTGTGGCAGTGTCTACTGCGGGTAAGCGTCCAGCAGCAGTGCAATTCCTAGCATTGTGTGATCAAGGAGTGAGGATCACGAGAGAAGATGTTGAGGAGTATGTGTACACTACACTCTTTCCTTCTCATTCTTTCTCATTCAGGAATACTAAAGATGACTGGGCCCATCTACTCAAGAAGTGATCATCATTTCCTTCCCAAACGTTGTATATATTGCATACTATTTGTATTTAGAGTTGTTATAGATAAATGTATTTAAATTTAGCAAAAATGGATTGTTTTCATCAATAAAGTCATTAGGATCACGAGTAACAATGGAAATAAATCATTTCATTTATGGCTTAGTCCTCACAGACACATGATGCAGATTTGATATTTTTCCGCAGACATTGATCAACCTGAATAAGGAAATTCACTGCCGTCTCGATCTCAGTTCTAACCTCATAGAATTGTTCTCCTATCTTGTGTCCAGGATAGAACCTCGCTGCTCCTTTTGCCTTCAATTCATCATGAAGGAATAGTCTGCATTCTGTTGTAGTCACAAGAGTGACCACCTGAATGATTGTCCATTACTTGAATGTACTCTCTTCCCTTCCCGCACGTCCATCCAGAACACTGTCCAAATCCTCGTATATCTCCATATGTTGCATACGAACACTCTTCCCCTTGCATTCCCTTTCAGTATACAGAATGGCACATTGACCAGAGTCATAGCTGAAACAACTTCTCTATTGGTCCAATCGGAACAATCCTCACTTCCCAGCACCAGGACAGTCGAACGATTCAACACAAACGATTAGTGCAGCAGCAATGGCCAGAATAGTGTAGAGGAACATGACTTGGTATGAGAGGCTCGCTTCTACTTTATATATGACAGAGAGATCAGCAAACACCGAAACGTTTCTCGTTATCAGAACCTTTTCCGCTCCCAATTAGTGTTATCAGATCTTAATAGTCTTCAAATAGATCGGAGTATTTAACTGATTGGTGTGTCATACTGAAAAGTTGGAATGCTATCGCTCTATCTCTTCATCTTCTGTGCATTCTGCACTGTTTCTTCTGCTCTCTTATGTGAAGACATCGTAAAGTGAGTTGGTGCATTGAATTGAGGCCATTCACTACATAATAGACTCGATCCTGATGGTTGTGCACTTATCACAACGGAGAAGGATTGCAATGGACAAAGACTTATCATGAAACACAACGTCCTCATTGATGATTTAAAGAGTTCATTAGGTGGCAAGGTCGGTGGTATTAAATAGGGAATCACCCCAACCATCTCTTTCAGGCCGTGAGTGTCGTTGTCAAGCAAAATTGCACATTGCATCTCTTCCAGGAAAAATCATTAATTGTATGAAAGCTTCTAGAATCACATTAAATTTCCTCTGTTCTAGGGAGCAGGGAAAATGTACCCATGTGAGGAGAACCCATTCATGTATTACAAGGTGAATCCATTCTTCTCAATATCTGTAACTTCTTTTCTTTGAGGTCGACGATTGTCTGCAGAGAATTTTGAAATCGGGAGGATGCAGCTGCAAATTTTGATCGAATTTCTTGTTGTTACCTTTCACGAATAAAGAATGTTTATTAATATTTCGAATGACTCAATCGGTTTTACTTTCAATATGATCAGTGTACAGAATGAACACATAATGCACCGCCCATCATTGATAAAAGGAATTTCACTCCATTGGATAGTCTTTCCAATGAATCCCTCACTCTTTCTTCTTCTCTTCCTTACATGCGCATCTCTTGCTGTCGATAATTGTCAAGACGATCCTACGTAAGTCTTTCAAAAATACAATAGCATTTCACAATTACGATTTCAGAGTATGCGCCCAGTTGTTTGAAGAGACGGGTTGTGGGGGAGAGCCGATCAAACTCATTGATGATAGTCTCGTTCCCAATTTCAATAAAACGTATGGAACGAAGAAGGTGCGAGCATAGGTCATAAGTTGTAATTATTCTTTCACAGGTACAACAAGTGACAATCACAAAAAGTTGCACGTTGATTCTTTACAAGGAGGAAAACATATGGGTATCTTTATCCTCATACATATTATTGTACTCAAAACATATTAAGGGAGAAGGAAGACTATTCTATGCTAACCGTACCGGTCATTTGAGTTTTGAGATCGATGGTTCAATTCCTGTCAAGTCACTTGGTTGTGTGTGTCAGCGATAACAAGATCTCGCAACATTCGATAAAGAGTTTCTCCAATTCATTACCAGTTCTTCACGTTAACATAACGGTTACTATTCTCGTGCCTGTCTCTTCCAATTTCTGTCTGCGATGATATTATTCACTTCCTGCCACATGATATTTACCCTCATTATTATGATTTTTCTTGCCACGTTCTCGAAAGCAAATTGCCCCGAGTTTACGGAGTAAGTGAAGAGATTATTCAACAAATATTTATATTTTTTATAATTCAGGCATGATGATTGCGCGATTATATTCGAAAACAGTATATGTGATGGAGAATTAACCAAGATTTCAAATGAATTTTTGTACTCGCAATTTGCCGAAGTATTCTGGGAGGATAAAAATGTGAGTCTTCAAGTCATTGTGCCAAGAATAATGCTGATTTCCAGATAGGCTCAGTTCTTGTCAGAGATAATTGTACCCTTATTATATACGAAGAACAGTCATTCTGGGTGAACCAATATGTCATTATTCCTATACAAAGAATTGTCCTTCAGGGCGCAGGAAGAGTCTTTCCTGGATCAAAACCACCATACAACGTGGAAGGAAAGATAATAGGAGGATCAGTTGGATGCATGTGCAAGTCCACTATTAAAACATAAATTTCTTCTATAAATGAACAGCATCTGTTACTGCTTGCGTGGAGACATTAAAAATATACCCTGGCATTGGACAATTATCTCAGCTTACTCTTGAGGGATGTTCTTTTGCTCCGTGAATTCTCTCAAAATTAGTAAATGAACGTTGTGTTATCTTTATCTGCATATCCCTTCTTCTCCGGGTTTTGGCACGATGTCACTCGATGTTCTGCCTTGATGCATTGATATCTTTCAATTGTTCTTTGACGAAAAATGTGATTCCTTGTTTGCTTCTCCACGGATTTCTACGCATAGTTCTGCATTATCACGTGAAAGTGGGTGCTTTATTCGGAGTGTTACGGAATATGGAATTTCCAGCACCTTAAATTTCCTGCACGTTCTCTAAATCGATCATGTTGCGTTCATGTCTCTGCACAACCATTTTTCGGTGAAATATTATGTAATGATTTTTTTAATGTGATTGATTAATGGCCACATCGTCATTCCATCCTCTATCAAATTGTGAACTCAATAAGAAGTTTCTTCCAATGGATTCGGTATCTCTTTGCAATTTTGAAAGTCAACATGTAGATTCCATTCTTGAACGAAGGAAAACTTCGAGCTGTAAACGACAAGATGTTCGCTGGTATATTTCCACAATATCAGCCACAATAATGAGCCAGGCAGAGGATCCACGATGATTTATTCAGAAGTTTTAATCCAGATTCACTTGACAACTGGATGTTCGTCTTATCATTTTGCCGTAATATTCTTCATTGATCTCACACTCCGCGTAATTATTCAAATTCCCTTCTCAATGAAGAGAAGTCTCTTCCTCACAGTAGCTAAAGGAGATATGGAATATAATGAGAAGGAGGAGATGAATGGGAGGATCTGATGTGATCTTCAGAACTCCATCTAATACACTTCTCAAATGTATAATTGCCTCAGAAAACAGGTAAAATAAATGTTTCAAATAGACATATCGTGTTTGTACATAGACAGAATAGTTGTATTTCCATTGTGTGTAAGTGTGTGTTCCTCTATCCTTCCTTCCCATTGCGCACCCTTCCGGATTGCCATTCATCTCATGTGTCATTATGTGTCCATTGGCAGCTCGACTTGCCTCCTCTACTCAGTTATATGGGTTGAAAGGAACCATTGGAATGGTTCTCCCATGAGACTCACTCTCTTCTCTCACTTCAGTATCCACAACATATCGCTCTTCTTATCATACCATGAGTGGAATGAGAGACGAGACTCATCCATGTGATCATCCCTTCTATCCCTTCTCTTCCTCTTTGGACTTGCATATCCCAGTCAATTCTCACTTCATTTATCCACTCTCCTAACATGACATTTATCCCTCCACGTTGGCCTCTCACTCTTTCTTTATGCCACAATCTCAAAACATACGCGGCAATAATTTTTGGGGGAGTCTTGTTTTGATGGGGGGCCTCGAACGGGGGAAATCTGCATTGAAGTGGACCCGAGTCAAGTGAATATAGTCCCTTTCACACAATAAACTCCCGTTGAATGAAATGTCCAAATAATTGATGTGTCTGTAGTTCTTTCCCCTTCCACTGACATGCATTCCTTCTTCTCTCATCTCATTCTATATGGCCGATCTGAATAGTTGAAGGAAGGGGAGAATGATGGAGAGGACTTGTCACTTCTCAGTCTAGTGTTCATCCCTCACTCCCTTTTCTAGTCTATTTGTGGATAAGTCTTATCTCTCCAATGTCATAGCAACCTCTGGAAGGATCCCCTCTGATTGAATCCAAACGGATTTCTTGTCATTCCGTCTTCTTCCTCTTAACTTCCTTCAATTCAGATGCCCAATCCTCAATTTGTGGATGAAAGAGACCGCATTTCATTGGATGGAATGTCAATGTCAGCCATAACAGTCAGTTCATTCCATCTTCTCCTCCATTCACTCCTTTCAGATCTCTCGTTCATCCCAGCCCTCCATGTCATTCAAAGAGAGATTGTGGTTATCTGTAGTGGGAGTTCTTCTATTTCTTCTCGTTGTTGCTCTCATCATAGTCAGAATAAGAAGAGGATGCAAACCCGAGAAGGCAAGTAACTACAGTAATCTCATTGAGACAAGTCTTTCAAGGTCGATCGAGATCCTCAGACTGATTCCAGTGCATTGGAGACTATTTCTATTCGATGTGAACAAATGGCCTACAGTTCATTCTAATCCCTTCCAGGATTTCTAAAACGGTAGTAAGGTGCATTTCTCATTCGTCTACTCAACTCGGAGAGGTTGTCTATCCAACATAGACAGAAACACTCAGCGGAAAATAGACGAATGATAATTGCTGTTCACTACCAATTTACAAACCCACGTCCCAGGGTGTCGCTTTCGGGTAATTGTTGACAGCCGTTGACCTCAAAGCCGTCTAACTTCATTTATGCGATCGTCTGAGACGAAGGCTGAAGTTAGATGACTTGGAGGTCAACGACTGTCAATAATTACCCGAAAGCGGCGTCCTACCACATCCCTTACTCATATGATCCACGTGTATTCTCAGTGTCATTCTCTTTGCATACAAGTATTCCTTGTGATTGCACATCAATGTCTTCAATAAATGATCTGTTCCCACTACAATTGTACTCAATAGTATCCGTTCTCACTAGACAGTTCATTTGTCACCTCACATCCTCTCTTCTATTCTCTTTCTTCTTCTCTCTCATGCCAATCAAAATGATGGACAGCATCAAAAGAGACTCGAGACGAATGGCAAAACCTATTGAACACTTCTTCCCAGTTGTGAACCTCTTAAAGAAGGATATGAAAGAAGAGAGGGAAACATTGAGACTATCACTGTGTCATGGAATGAAGCTTCCATTCTCAATTCTCTTCTCTCGTTGTGATGTGCATTCCCCCGCCATTCACACTATATTTCTTGAATTCCTCGTTATCTTTCAATTGTGCCTTAGGCACTAAGCCGTCTGTAGTTGATATTTCCTGTCAGAGGTTCCTTTGTTTTTCCCTCGAGGATTTATTCGTCCCATTCATCAGAAGAGCACAATCATTGTTTATATTACTTCATTGAAGGATGATCGTGAGAATTCTCCTTCTCTTGGTATGTTTCTCATTTCATTCCGCTCTATTTGTCCCCTCAGGTAGTTTCTTCTTCTGCATTGGATAGATATGTTCACATGGACCTCAAAGGTTACAATTAACAAGTGTTTTTTCATGTTTGTATGTTTTGGGCGCCGCTCCAAAACCAGAGTACTTCAAAAGGTCGCTACAATTGTTCTCTAAATTGGGTGCTACAGGAGTTGTCATTGAATGGGAGGTCAGTATACTTGAACATTGCAAATCAAATATATCTGTGAAAATACACAAAAAGTACAAAAACAGGACATGTTCCCATTATCGGGAATTCTCTCCTCTGCTTCACACGGAAACGCGTATTCAGTGGCAGATGTCGTTGGTATTCTTGAATAGTTTGTTTCTTTCTTAATTCTCATCATGAGAATCCATCTGTTTCAGTGCCAAACACATCAATCTCACTGTTATTCCACTTATTCAAACATTTGGCCATGCAGAATGGATACTCAAAACTGCGTTGTTCTCCCCTTTGAGAGAGAACGCCAATTACTCTAATGTCAGTGTAGTACATATTTCATTTATAACAGTTCCAATCAGGTCTTCTGCATAGGAAACGATGCAACCAAAGATATTCTCACTGATATGATCGGACAGGTAAAACCAACAAATGCTGCGTTCAAAATGTTGTTTCTGGTTACCAAACCCGTTCAAAAGCGCACTTTTTCTCGTTACGTGGAAACAAATGGAAACATTGCCCTAACTTTTTTCCAGTTACAGATACCAATTTTCCGTTAATTAATAAAAGATTTGACTCGTCGAGACGAACATTTTTCTCCCTTCAGATCTCAGAAAAGATGAAAACTGAGAGAGTTATGCCACTTTTTCCAAAAGCCCGCGAATTCAAATTTGAAACGTTTCCGATAGGGAAAAATGGCATAACTCCCTCAGTTTTCAATTTTTTGAGATCTGAAGGGAGAAAAATGCTCGTCTCGAAGACGAAGCGAATCTTTTATTAATTGACGGAAAATTGCTATATTTAACAGAAAAAAAGTCCCTGCGACATTTCCGCGGAAACGAAAACACGTGTTTGTGAACCGGAAATTTCGCGTTGGTAACGACGGAAACGACGTTTTGAACGCAGCAAAAAAGATCGCGGAGTTTCGAGGGGTAAAACAAATATTGTGTGTCCCGTACTGACTCACAGAACGATGGGAAGTGGAAGGGGCGACAGTTCATGAGAAGAGACAATAATAGAATGAATGAATGGAATTGACATTCTAATCAGGTTGCGTCCATTCATGCAGCAGTCGGACCTATGCCATTCTTCCATATAGGAGCTGATGAAGCATTGATCAAGGTGAACCCCATTGACTATCCATTCATTCACTGATTCATCTATAGCCGGGCGTGTGTGAAGAGGACATGGAAGTGATGAGACTACTCAATACAACTGATCCAAAGGTCAATCACTATTCAATCATCTCATACAATTCTACAATGTAGATTCTCGTATTTCATCATCTTCAAGCAATGGCAATGGCTATTCAAAATGAATATCCTGACACAAAGGTACTTTTTTGATATATGAAGATGTCAGGAAGAACACTCCTTCTCCTTCCAGGTCCTGGCATGGTTCGACGAATTCAAGGGAGTGGAGGCAGAATTGATGGAGGAGTACGAATTGACTGAGAGGATTGTTCCTGTTGTATGGAAGTACTGGCCAACAAGTTTGGACAAGGTAATACATCAGTTGGATTCATTCCATTTCATGGCCATTTAGGCTCTTCCTGATGATATGTGGAATAATCTCTCAGATGCATTTCCAACTGCATGGGGAGCATCTGCATTCAAAGGTTGGAATTATACAAGAACAACTGAATAGAAGTTCAATTGAGGTGCAAATGGAGCCAATCAATTTGACAATGCAATTACTCCTTATGTTGCAAATAACGAACTTTGGTGATTGTATCATTTTGTTCATTTCTAAAGAATGTTATTGAGGAATGAAATGATTGCAAAACAGAGAGTGAAGTTCAATGAGAGTATTTCTGCTATCATAATCACTGGATGGCAGAGGTCAGTTATATCTCCATTTTCAATGAATAAATCTTCCTTTCCGATACGATCATTTCACTGGCCTTTGTGAACTTCTTCCCACTTCCATGACTTCACTTGCTCTCACTATGGTTACTATTGAAAAAGGAACAGTCACTGGTCAGTCAGTATCCATCCCTCATTTCAATTCCTTCTCTCTTTTCCTTTTCAGATGAAGATGCCACTTTCATTTCCTCAGCCCTTTCGTGTCCTCCTTCCACTGGTCTCGTTCAACTCTTTGCAGGGAATGATTCATGTCTCTATCCAGGTGACAACTCCCGTCACAGTTTCTGTTCCCCTCCTCTTTGAGTGTAACCTGTACCTAATGGTCACAGTCCATTTCATTCCAGGTTACCAAGTACGTTCGACCATTCGGGAATTGACCAAATTGTACAGCGACTTCAAGAATTACAATTACATTCATAACTTGGAAGTAAGTGAACGAGTAAGATTTTGAATGAGGGAAATTGTCAGAATGGATGGTGGGGTCATTCTCAACAAGAAAAACACTATGGATCTCGCTATTATTTGGAATCTCTCACTACTCAATATAGCAAGAATCTGGCTAAACTTGAAAAGATCATTGACAAAATCAAGTAAGTGAATTTTTTTACATTCCCAGTAAAGAAACTTATCATAAGGAACACGTTCGATGCTATTTATTTCTCTGAAACATCAACGGAATTCATCAATGACAGGGTATTGCCATTCAAGGTGAAACTATACACAATAGACTCTCGTTCACTTTTCCCTTTAGGAACGTCTATCCAATTCCATCACTGAGATGTCTCGTACCATCCAACGTCATTCATTCCATCCAAGACCCATATTCAGAATCTGAGTCTCTTACCATTTTTTACTTGTCATGCTTTACAGTCGATTCTCGAAGAATCCCAAGTGCAAATATACCTGTAATCATTATTGTAAATACGAGTGTAGGTATAAAGTTTGATAATATTTGGGTTCAGTCTAGCTAAGAAATGTTGATCTTTGCAACAGCGAAGGTGGACAACAGAGAAGTGGGGGAAAGTGAGATTGGAATGAGTGAGAGGAGAAAGTGAAGAGGGAAAACCACGGGGAAGAAAAAGAGAAAAAGACACAGACACACGCTTGCGATTGCACAACATTGCGCGCTATTAGTCTCCGACCGCGAGCTGTATTTATACTCCTCGGACAGATACAGATCTATGCTCAGGTGATGAGTACACCATTTACTTACTATGTAAATAGGTCGTATTTACATGGCAGTGCGTTGTTTTCATCCCGTTCCTTTTGTTGTGAATGGAATGTACTCCTGGAGTACTACTCCATTCCCTCGGCGTGTTCCAACTATGTGATCCTTTGCAGCAATGTCAACAGACCGATCTTCCCCGGTTCCCAACAAGGAACAGATCATTTCCCTTCTCAAACAACACGGGGAAGATGTTTCCGACAAGGTGCGCACTCTCATCGTCTCAATGTATACCGTGATTGTCTCTACAGGATGAATTTTCGTATTCTCGTGTGGGTGAAGGTCGAGGATTTTGCTCTGCCATCTACAAGGTCAATGTTGGAGAGAAGAGTTATGTAGCCAAGGTATGGATGAATAATAAATGTCATATTAACATACATACTTCAGCTGACTGTGTCTGCTTCCACAATCCCTGGACAAGGTTCGACTTCGTTGGTGGTCTCATACAAAACATATGATTCAGACTCCTCTCTTCCTCTCACGGCTGATGTTCACAACAGAGAATTGGCCATCTACCAATGGTTTGACACTGCGAGTCCTCTTATCATTCCACTCTTATCTCATCAATTCAGCTCAAAAAAATGTCCTGCAAGAGATTTGATCTGGATAGAATAGCTTCTTTCTATGGAGGAGCTCCTTGCACAGACAAGGATGTAGGCAATGGTCTAATGTACGAAGTACAATCATTGTTGCAGGGTGTTATTCTACTGGAAGATCTCTCATCTCGTCATGCATTGAGTGTTGACTTTGTGAATGGATACACAATAGAACAATTCTATGATTTGGTCGACCAAATAGTCGGATTCCAATGTGCTCAAATCACTTCGAATGTCCCTGTATGGTGTTTCTTATTGTACAATTAAAAATGAGATATGCAGATGCCTCACCCCGATCGGACTACTCTCGCAGTGGCACTTTCCAATCTTTGTGCACAATGCGTGAATGGAATTCCATCCAGAAGTTGGTGGACTGAGGAAAGGAAGAAAACGATTCTGGAGTGGACAACTCTGGAGAATCTGAAGAGACTCCAGACTGTATATGAGGAGGGAGAAGGTGAGGAAAGAACAATCAGGACATCCTCTAGTTGAGATTGTAGATCTTCCCCTCACTCTATGTCACAATGATTCATGGCCGAACAATTTCCTCTTCGAGAAGACTTCATCTCGTCCAGAAGGAACTCTTATGGCCATTCTGGACTGGCAATGTGGAGGGATTGGTCAGTCCTCCCTCTCATTCATCATGTAGTCATTCCTTCAGGAGTTGCTCTATTCGATGTTGCCTGTATGGCTGTTTGTCTATCTGCAGAAGTGAGAAGAGAGAATATGGAGAAGATTCTAATGAGATATACTGAAGGAATGAAGAAGAATGGAGTGAATATTCCCATTGAACAAGTACACGAATACTCTTCTTCTCTTCTTATCATTTCCCTTGAGGCTCGTTCTGTTCTCTCGCGAACTCTTCGATTTGGAATGTTACAACTGATTATGACGATAATCTTCAACCCTCAATTGGATGTTCCTTCAGAAGGAGAAGAGGTGAGAAGAGACCAATCAATCAATAAGAGCAGTCCATTCAGGAAGGACCTCTGACCATTCGTCTTCATTCTCTTCTGGATGACATGTTGCCAATTGAGAATTGAATTGTAATCATTCCAATAACCCGCAATAAATGGCAGATCTCCCATTAAACCATGTGTCAACTTCCTTCCAATTCCTCTAAAATGTCTCTTTCCGGTGTTCATTCTGAGTATTGGCTTTACTTTCGTCTCTTATCGTTTTCCTGTTAGTCATTCCATGTCCACTATTCTTATCACTTCACTTTCCCCTTTCAACATTTCTTCCCTTCTCAACGTTCCAATAATTCATCCTTCTATCGCCCTTCTCTTTCTATCTAATCTTCAATGTCCCCAATCATTTCCTATTACCTTAACATCACTTATCTACGAGTATATATGCTGTTGGATGGTGTTAGTTGTATTCCCTTCACTTCACAATGTCTCATCTCCTCTCCATCCTCTCCCTCTTCCTCTCCTTTTCCCTTCTCTCCTCTTCTCCTCTCAATCGTATTCATGGATGTGGTCCTCATGGTCAACTAGTGGATGGTCATTGCAAATGTCACAATGACAAACATTGGACTGGCAGTCGATGTGAGGTCTTCCTCTCTCAAAGATGTCGATCATCTGATCAATGTCCATCTGGAACATATTGTCTACAGAAGAACATTGATTGTTGGTTGACTGGAGGATGTATGAACAGTGCTGGATGGTGTATTCCCATTGACTGATTCCAAACAAGAGAATGGACAAAAACAAACAAAACACGGTAAGTATATTTTCATTGTCTAATCTTTTCTTGTTCTAGTTTCATTTTTCATGCATATTTTCAGTCATAATTTCAAATTCTAATGGTTTTCGTAATTGCAGGAAATGAAATAAAATTCTTCTGTTGATCTCGACACACCTTCGCCAAGCAGAGCAAAGGAAGTGACACTGAGGATTTCATCGTCTTTTCCATAGTCAGATAGATGTATAAAAATAATATTTATTGTACATTCAAATATAAAATTCCATTTGACAATCGTCGTTTCATACAAGTGCAGATACCTTGGAGATGATTCCCTTTGTTGCATTCAATTCCACAACATCTCCTGTTGTGAATACATGAGTGGCATTAGTGACTGCAATTAGACTCGGCAGTCCATATTCACGTGCAACAACAGCACCTAAAGAGACATTATGATAAGAGGAAAGGATGAATCATTCAAGAGGGAGAGACTAACCATGAGAGAGAAGTCCTCCCACTTCAGTTACTATTCCCTTTACTATAGGGAATAGAGGAGACCAACAGATATCAGTGTATCGAGTAATCAATATCTCTCCAGGCTCAACATCTTTCATTCTTTTCTTTCCTCTTTCTATTCTCACTTGTGTCTCATTTGCCTCTTCAATAGTGAGTGCAACTCTTGCCTTGGCCACTACTATTCCTTCACAAACAGTTGTTCCTGAATGGTCTTTCCCTATTCCATAACGAGTCCCTTCTAACCATTCAATGATGTTTCCCTCAATAATTCAGCTGATGGAGGTGCAATCTGAATATTCATCTTTCTCTTTCATTCAATGTTAACCGTGAACCTCTTGTGGATTTCCATGAATGACGTATTCATATTGAAGTCCTTCAAAAGACGGGAGAATCTTCTTTCGACGCATAGCTCTGAGACTTCATTCTTTTTTATTTCAATGTTTTCCAACCTTGAAATGTACTTAGTAGATCGATTCTTGATGAATTGTTCCAATTCAGAAAGAGTAAAGTAGAATATAAGTTCCCCCTTAGGCAACCATCCTTCCTTCCTCATCATTTCTCCCAATTTCTCCCCATTTCTTCTCAGATATCCCGTTCCCTTGACTAGAAGATCCTTGCATTCTTCTCTGAAGGCTACTCCTCTGTATGTTTCCTTGATGAGATACTTCATGAGTCGTCTCAATCATTCCATTCTCCTCATTCTGTCTTTTCCATCTCCAACCTCCTCATTCCCTGTGGATTACATTTCAATCTGTCCACAATCACATTCACATTGTCTCCTTCTGAATTCTCCTTCAGAGTCTCTGGAACTGCCATCATTCCCTTCAATCATCCTTCATCTCATTCAATCTCTCATTCTCACTCTTAGTGTATGCACTATAAGTGCAGGATGTTCTTCCCATGATCTTATTCTAAATGTCAACTCTCCTGGTCCTCTGTGTCCATGAATCTTGAGGAATCTATCAAGGAGAGGACCAGACTTCTTTCCTTTCTGAACAACAATTAGAGAGGTTATTTCATTGGTACTCCAACCCGAATGATATTCAGTCCATTCTCTTCATCTTTCAATTGATCTGCACTGATTCCATCTTCAATGAGAGCAGATGCCAGTTTCTGAAGAACATTCATGAATAGTCATGATGGATGGACTAGCCTTGAGTGACTTGGGGACATCTCCTGACAGTGCTCCTGCATCATT
Organism: Diplogasteroides magnus; assembly: GCA_014805445.1. Classification (NCBI taxonomy): domain Eukaryota; kingdom Metazoa; phylum Nematoda; class Chromadorea; order Rhabditida; family Diplogasteroididae; genus Diplogasteroides; species Diplogasteroides magnus. Next base: position 16,389 of record JACMIF010000445.1, on the reverse strand, counting down.
TCCATTCGAGAACAGAGAAGCGATATCAGACAACATCTCAGGAGTGAACTCTCCTTCTGAAGCTGCCTTGTTCCCTTTCCATAACATTGTCTTCTCACCATCACTTCCCCTCACAAGCATTCCAATGAGGACATATGTGAACGTAGAGAATGTTGACTCTGCCCCGTGGTCTGTGATCAACTGAAGGAAATCTCCTCGTTAGATACAAATGACACTTGATAGACTCGCTTTCAATAGAAGATGTTGTTGTTTCTTGAAGTTATCGAATCTTTCCAGTATGGAATCTCCCCGAAGGAGAGAAAGAGACTGAATAGATACTCCTCGTTCATGTAACACCCTCACTCATTACCTCTTCTGCATCTTTGTGTCCTTTCTCCAGGAATTTATATGAATCTCTGAGGACCATCTGAAGAGGGAATTCACTCAAATCGCTCAACTTCTTCCAACCTTGATCATTCTGTACAAGTTATAAATGGGGAATAATGCATGTCTGCCAGGGTATCTGAATGGGATCAGTGTATACCTCATTTAGCTTCTCTTCTTCACCGTTCCTTTCCCTGTCTGATCATTTCCTTTGTGAACAATTCCTGTCCTCCCACTACATATTCTGCCAATCGATCCTTTTCCACCAACAACCAATTACGAAGGAATAACTCAATGGGTACATGTAGTCATTCTCTATAGAATGATCTACCTCTCCATGATTGAATATTGCCCGTTGATTGTACACTCCAAATCCGAATGCAAAGTGAGAGGGAGATCTGGAAGAGGCCCCTGATCTGGCCATGATTGCTGTATCATAGAGAGGAAGGGCAGAGGAGATGAAGAGGGGAGTACATGGTTGGGGAAGGACCTCACTGAAGGAAGATGGTCACACTGACAATGGAAGAGCACAATACCCAAGGTTGGCCAATGTGAAGCATTCTCTGTCTGTGAGAGTGGGAGAGTTGAATTCAGTTTTTGATTCAAAGTCAGATTCTCGATCTCTTCCAGTAACATCACGAGACTGTACAACATTCACTCGATTGTTAGCTAAAGGGAATCTGTGTTACAGGGAAATGCAACAATGACACGCACACAAATCGACGATGAATTCAACATCCTGAGGACCACCAAATATTTCCTCCAGAAACTTCCCTACGTGAAGGAGTTTCTGCAACTGTTGTTCATCCAGACAACATTCTTCACTCTGAAATAAAACAGATGAAACGATGACATGATCAATATTTCCATGCCTTTCCAATCCTGGTGTCATCTGTCTTCCTCAGTGTTACTGTATCAGGAGTAACAGCACCGGAAACGATGTCCTCGCCTTTTCCCTGAACAATCAATATCATTCTCCGAATTGAATAATCCAAACCTTGAATGCATTGATGACAACTCTACTTGGATCCAATGTAACTGGGTCACAAGTGAACATTACTCCTGATCAATGATACTTCCTTCTTGTGAGATACTTAATTCCACTAACCAGCAACTCCATTCTCAATCATTCTTTGTACAACAACTCCCATTGGTGGATTGAGTGGTTGTCCATGTTGTCTGAATATAAACTTCCCCTCCTCCTTCTCCCACCCTTCCACCTTCGATAGTTGATCACTTCCCTCCTATAATTCGATGCCCAACAAGCTGCAACTTTCGAAGGAACATCATCGAAAGCCACTTCCATGTAGGATTCGAGTTGTCCTGCTGAGGAAAGTTCTGAACCATCCTCTCCAACTGCAGAAGATCTGAGAGTCAAGTCTTTGACTACATGAATACACCCTTCAGTGTAACCTGACTGCGAATCTTCCTTCTTTTCCACATTCCTCGTCAAGAACCAGCAGCAGATTTTCACTGATTTCCTGTGTTGGACGAGACTTTTCCAGAATTTGTCCGATCTTTTCACCCAATGCAATGCATTCCTCTAGAGGTTTCCTGAATGGATCTTTCTTCCTTCAGAAGTTGTCATCTCTGCATACCCAGGAGCATTTAATTCCTCTACCATAATAGCCACTTCCTTCTCTTCCTCAAGGAACTTTTTGTATGCAGCTACAGTAACAGAGACTCCTCTTGGGACAACAAACTAAACAAGTCATCTCTTCCACTTCATCAGTTCACCACAAACTCCTCTGGCAATAGTCGTTAGTCTGGCCAGATTTCCTGCTTTTCCTCCAGTTAAGGAATAGTCTTGACAGGCACGATGAGTGAATGGAAGAATGGGAAGGGAATGTTCATCTCCATTGGAACTATAGTCTCAAATAGAATTCTCTTTCTTTCATCCACATAATGACACTTACCTGGAATAACTGGTAGAGAAGGAATCGCAATATGTGAAAGACTCTTCTGTCTTTCCACAAGAATAGCACATCCTTCATATATCAAATGACGGACTCCCAATCGAGTAATTGTGAATGAATTTCCATTATGATGAGTGAAAGAAAAGGAAATGGGAAATGTTGTCTTGGAAAGAACGACTGGAAGATCTGAAGAGACATATTCATTCCATTCTTGAACTGTTGTTCACCTTCACTGAATTGAATGAGTGCTCCAGGATCTTCTTCAGAGGGAATGGAAAGAATTTTCTCCTGATTGTCTACCATCAAAGGAAGAACCTTCTGATCGGACCTCCACAATGTTCCTGATCAATCATACTAATTTGACACTGTATATGAACATGACTACCATCAATGTAACTCCTGTCTTCCTTTTGTCTCTTCGCCCACAGGATTCGATGTCCATTCTTAGAAGGTCAAGTATTCGATAGCTAAGAAAGGCAATTGTACCTCCAGATAAACGTTGAATGTTTTTTCATTGTCGACTTGATCTCTCAGTCTGGTTTTCATTCCTCTCAATCGAACAATATTCACTTCTCCTTCTCCTAATTCGAACTCTTCATCCTTGAGACAAGAGAATACTCAATTACCAATAGTCACTTCACAATGAAGTTGTCCCCATTGAACAAGATCATTTGATGAAGATATCCTGTATTCACAGTTTCCTTCTTCTTTTCTGTCTCTTCATACCTGTTGGCAATCATCAAATGATTTGCCACCGCCCATGGTCTCTCTGAGATTGAACAATCCAATGATTGAGATGACAACTTTGAGAATCTTCAAATGATCATGATCAGTGGTATCTATCTTTGTGCTGGATTTATGAGACATTATCTCAGAAGGCTGAACAAAGCTTGTCACAACGGCCAAAAGGCGATTTCGCCAATTTTGCTTAAAAGTTGGACAAAGGCACTTTCGAGGATGGCGAACAAAACTACGCTTCCAGAATTTTGATAAGTGACGTCATTTTCGAGATATGACGTCATGAACTTGACAACTGCCAATAATCAACTTTTGTAAATCGAATTTTTAACCCAACACATAGCACATTTTATTAATCCTCATCAAAAAGTAAGAAACATTCAGTTCAACACTTTGCGATATGTCCTCATTGATTCGAGTTAATGTCAAAAATCATGTTTTTTCTTCAATTTTAATTTTTTTTCTCGAGAATTTGCTGATCAAGTACCAAATTAAAATGATTCAAAATGACCGCCAGAATTCCTGCTACAAGATAGATAACTTTCAAATATCGATTTCTGTCTCCCCTAACCTCGAAAAGTTCACTTTTATGAGTGCAGCTTGCATATTTTGCTGTTCGGCCCATTATGCACGGCTATTCAAGGGGTACATTGGTGTATGTGCACTCTGCACACCACTCGGCCAACAGGAGGATCGAACCATTGACCTCTCGGGTGTACGTCGCAGGTCGCTACCGACTGCGCTATAGGGGAAGTGGTCGCGCCATTAATAGGAGAGTAATGAGGCAGAGGGAGCTGCCCCAGTGAGAATCATACCTGCGCCCCGCGAACTGACCGCCGCACCGAAAGTACGGTAAGTCTGGGAACTGCCACCGTCAATCGTCGGCGTACTACGCCTTTTCCTAATGCACTCTCTGAGTGTAGTGTGAATCGCCGTGTATGTTTTGATGGGCAAGTGGTGAGAAGTATAAGACATAGCAAGAAATTATCAGATCTATTCAAGAAAAAATCGCAAAAATAGGTTTGCACGATTGAGATACGAATCCAGCACTTCTTAACGCCAATAGTTGCACTTCTACTCCACTTGGCCATCAAAACATAATGGGCAGAACAGCAAAATATGAAGTTGCACACATAAAAGTGAACTTTTCGAGGTTAGGGGAGACAGAAATCGATATTTGAAAGTTATCTATCTTGTAGCAGGAATTCTGGCGGTCATTTTGAATCATTTTAATTTGGTACTTGATCAGAAAATTCTCGAGAAAAAAATTTAAAAGTGAAGAAAAAACATGATTTTTGACATTAACTCGAATTAATGAGAACATATCGCAAAGTGTTGAACTGAAAGTTTCTTACTTTTTGATGAGAATTAATAAAATGTGCTATGTGTTGGGTTAAAAATTCGATTTACAAAAGTTGATTATTGGCAGTTGTCGAGTTCATGACGTCATAACTCGATAATGACGTCACTTATCAAAATTCTGGAAGCGCAGTTTTGTTCACCATCCTCGAAAGTGCCTTTGACCAACTTTTAGGCAAAATCGACTGAATCGCCTTTTGGCCGTTGTGCCAAGGCATAGAACAACGTTGTTCAGCTTTCTCAGAAAACGTCTCTTATACCTGAATCTAGCATCAGAAGTTGGTTTCCACCATCCAGCGACGGAAACAAAAACGGAACAATTCTCATCTTCATCTCTGAATTCATCTCATTTTGTGTAGATTCCCTTTATTGTGTACCTCATGAGTCCCTTTAGTTGTATTCTCCATTTGCGGAATGGTTCTCTCATTTGAATGAGAAATGGACCTTGAATGGAACATTGTCATTCCATCTCTCAACCCCCATCACCAGCTATGAAAGTATCCTTGTCTCCAGTTGATTTCCTTGCAATAATGGGTGAAAGAACGAGTCTTCGTCCATCTGAGATTATTCCTTAGTCTATACAACCATCCCCAGGCACAGAAAAATAACTGTCCTTTTTTTTACAATTTGAACTGCGGATTTAGCGCCCGCTGTTTTGGAACTGTTTAAACTTACACATAGGGCAGTTTCAAACTACGGTCTCCGCAGTTCAAAATGTAAAAAAATGCAGTTATTTTTCTGCTTACACGCACCAATGATAAGATTGACGTATGCAGAGATGGTATCTTTAGTACAATTGAGTGAAATGAACAGAGAGACGTCTCCCTTGAATGTAGACGCATCGATTAATATCACTTCTTCCTCAAATCATCACTTTCATCTACTGATAGCTCTAGACTCGCCTTTTCTTGCTTTTCCTCCAGTTTCCATTCCTCGTCAGTAATTACAACACCTTTGTCGAAATTAGTCAATGAATGAGTGAAAGACCTGAATTGTTTGTATCAACCAGGGGTTCAAAAACGGTAAGTTTGTTGTCATTCTTCCCCGCCGCGCGGTCGTTTATCATGCAGTGAGACCACCGCGCTCCGGAGGAGAATGACGATAAATTTACCGTTTTTGAACCCCTAGTATCAACCCATCATTTTGTGTCCCAAACCTCGATTTGATCCATGAAAGAGTAGAGAAGAGATTGTTATAAACGCTCACTATCAACCAATCGAACAATTTTGCAATCACTGCTATTTGTCGCAGTTTCTAAATGTCAAATAAATGCAGCCATAATGAGAGTCAAAAGGATGAAAGTGTAGGCCCTCCTTATGAAAGTGTTCGCTTTATCGATAAATGTGTTTTTATTTAAGTAAACTACCTTCAAAATGAAAATAAGAAGAAAGAGAATAAGCATATTCCTCCTTCCCTGGCTGCGTACTTTGGAAGAAATCAGCGATTCTTATCTATTTGTAAAATATTGTGACCGTGAACCATCTTGTTAGATAAGAACCACGAGGGAAATTGTGAATAACTGTACATGAAAGGTTAACAGCACAAGAATCAGTAGTAGTTTCTTTATCTGTCTGTTAGTACGAGTCAGTCGAGTGGTCCTTTCCATCTTGTAAGAGTGGAATGAGTATCAATCACGGCCTGGAGGGAGCAATTGTGAGTCAATTGATTGTTTCAGTTCAACAGTCGAATCTGTAGATGAGTGACTCCTCTTCGTACTCTTCTTATTGTTCTCAAAGGAATGAATGAGAATGGAAAGAGAAGGATTCAATACTCTTGATCTGCACACGAAAATGAGAATGACAACGTTGACAATCACAATGACGAGAACTCCAATGATGATATAGAAGGGAACAGAAGAGAAGAATCCATCCTACAATGGACTTGTCCCTTCAATCCTCATCCCTTTCACTCACTTCCTCCTCATTCTTCTTACTCGTTGTATCTGTGGAACTTCTTCCTGTACTTCCCATCACTATAATCTCTTCCCTCTCTTCTTCTTCCCTTTTCTTCCTCACCTCTCGCAGGAGTTCCATGTGGAGGTATTGTCATATGTGCAGTTGACTTCTTTGTTGATTTGTCAGTCTGAAGAACAAACTGAATTGAGTCAAAAACTGATGTCCTACTGTAGTATTTTGTGTTGTTGTAGCTGCAGAAACAGTGGAGACATCCCTGTGAAGTACTATTTCATAATATCAACCAACAGTGGACACCTGCTGAGTACGGTAGTCTCATTAGTGACTACAGATGAATTATCGAGGGTAATATTTGTATCAGTGATGACCGTCGAATTGTCTTCGAGGGTATCATTTATACCTGAATTAGCACAAACTTTAGTAAGAATAATAATGCTGACCAGTAGTAGTAATCGTTTTCGTGGAAGTCTTCACGGCTGTAGTGGTCAGTAGAAAGGTGGCGATTAGAAGAAGAAGAAGATTCATGGGGATGGAGAGGAGGGGCAACCGCCCACGTCGGGTTAAGAAGGAAGAAATGATATTACATGCAAGCTTCTGTTCACAATTAGCAGCCATTATCACTTCTCTCACAAAATTATTACCGTAGTCTTGACACTCTTTTGTACAAGAGTGAATTCGTCAGTGTTTCATCCACTGTCAAATGAAAGCCCATACTGGTATTATGTTTCTTAAGGCATACTACACTTTTCAAAAAATTCATTCCTTAATTAATTCGTTTTTTTAAAGGAAAATTACTATTCCTCTTCGGCCACAGGAAATGTCGCCAAACAATTTCTCCCATGCGGAGGCTTCTCTTACTGTAGTTTGAAAATTACACCACACCACTAAATCACTACATCACGAACTTACCGTAATGGCCCCCACTAACAACACAAACTTTGCACTTTATCAGGTATATTTTCCACATTTTCAAGTGAGTTCCTATCGATAATTTCAAAACTTTTTCCGTTGTGCTGAAGTATCACCCAATATATCACGATAGTGGAGAGGAACTCACCCAAAATTACCAAAATCAAAAGAGGGCGAAGTGAAATGCAAATATGGTGTGGTTGTGCATACTACGGTAAGTTAGTTATGTGGTGATGTGGTGAAGATGGCAATTTACCTTCAGCTAATTTTGCGTTTTCGTCCGTTTCAATTACTTTTACAAAGCTTATAGCCTCAAACTATTGTGTCAATTGTGCTGAAATGAACTATCCGTTTATGTTCTATTCAGTTTTCTACATATGCCTTTGATTTAGTGAGAAAATATTGCTATTTTTTGTAAATTTGTCGCGGGAATGTTTTTTTTATCTTGCGTAATGCTTTTTGGTAGTTCTATTTTTTTGTTTATTGCAGGATGTCGAGGCACCCGAACACAGTGGTCCTTCCCCAGCCTATCGCCGTATCTCCCCTCATCAGATTTGGTCGATGGGCTGCCCTCGGTCTTGGTGTACTCTGGGGTAAATGATTTTTAATGTTTTCTTCAGCGTTTTGCTATTGGGTGCATTAATATTGTAGAAAGGGTACAATTAGAGTGATTAGTTGTATGGAAATATGATGATCATTTAGGCGCATACAGACTGACGGTCATCCGTGAGTACCATGCCGATATCCGTGAGTGGGAGCACGAGAAGGTATGTTTACCAATTGCGACGAATAATTAACGTATTCAAAATCTATCGTTTTCGACGTCTAGTTGAGCTTACAAATAAATGGCACATTTTATAGGCTGTGGCGAAGGCCGCTGAGGCTGAAAAGACGAAGAAGTGGCTGGCGAAGGACGAGATGCGCTACCTCATGAAGGTATTACATATTTTTTAGCGAAGGGGCACATCGGGGCAAATAATCTATTATCTCTACAAATATTAAATTCCACGCGAAGTGATTTGCTTCTTGCATGTCACCAACACATGCCTTTTCGGGCTGTAATTTCAGGTGTACGCAATAAAATTTTTTACACTCCAAAGGAGAATGTACAGTTAGAATTCAGAAGAATATAAATCATAAAGCATAAAATGCCAGAATATCGTCTGACTCGCAATACTAGACAGCATTTCCACGTGTGTATATGGGAGGATCACTGCGCGAGATTTCTTTCCACGATCAGTTTTAGAATTGTTTAGTTTTGCCCATGTTAAAGGGACCTTGTCACGATTTTGGAAGTTGGTCTCAGATGAACATACAATAACTTGGGTTGGCCATGGGCCCAAGAAGTCCGATTTTTAAGGGTGACTGCATGAGGTAAAACCAAAATATTTAGGATGCCCACAGGTTTTCCCATCCAAAAGATCATATTGTTAAGTGTGCCTGCTAGTTATTCTGCCCAACCTGGCCCGATTTTCAAAAGATTAAGGGTGCCTGCATGTCCACATGGACCGCCTAGTTAATGTATGCAGATGAAAGAGCGCAAAATTCTGAGCAGAAAACTTGTTTGCACATATATTCAAAAATCGCTCGTACACGAGATATAAAGCTTGAAAGTGTGCTCCTAGCCCCCACTCCCAGGCTACTGCGTTTACCGGGGATAAACACCGTAGCCTGGGGCCGATGGCACCCTTTGATGCGATGTATCTCGAATACGAGCGATTTCTGAATATATATTAAACAAGTTTTCTGCTCAGAATTTTGCGCTCTTTCATCTGAGAGTAACTTCAAAAATCGTGACAAGATCTCTTTAAATATGCGAGATTTTCTTTTGAAAATTAAAGGGAAACATACGCTTTGTTACTTAAAGATATAATATTTATCTATATTTATGTATTCATAAAATTTCATTTGAGAAGCAAACTGAAAAACCGCATGTGTACCTGTAGCGCACATGTTGTATTTTTTTTTATCTACTAGAACTTTTTGAGATTCTTTTTGAAGTGTAATAGAATAGAGAAACGCCAGACGATTCGCATATTTCGAAATGAAAATAAAATGATTGGCGTTGCCGCCAGCTACATCATCAACAAAATTAAAAGAAGTAAATTCTTAGCATAAGAATTGGATTTTTTTACAATTTCGTTATTTACGGCTAAAAATCTCAATACGAATCTTTAAATCAACGTACACATATTCTGAATTGATTATAAATGCAATCATTTTTTCAGCTTGCGCAGGCTCGCAGAGAACTGGTAGAGTAGATATTTGCGTTATTGACTGGTGGTACACATGGAGCGAGAAGATGATTCTCTTTCAGGTGGTCGGTATTCCATTCGAGGAGGGAGTGGCCCAGTTCGGAGTGGAGGATCTCTACCGTGAGGAATGAGTCATCCAGTAACTACTATCCTCGTTCATCGTGGTACCTTCCTTGTCTATCATGGTACCGATGGTCATTGTAGAGAAATTGTCGTCATTCGTTCATTAGAAGAATTATTTGAGTGTTTGAGATAAAGATTATCGATGCCACCATCTGTTACACAGAATGAAAGTATCTGGAGAGTATGAGGTTCCATGGTGCTCTCGTTTCTTTCATAAGCGAATTTCTCATGGTAAGAGATATAGTGAGTGTACGACCTTCTACTGGTTACTGGGATACGTTCAATCCCTTACTCTACCCGCCTCCTTCTGAGGTAACCCGTGTGAGGTAACTTGCGTTTGCATCCATCAGCCTCTATCCATTCTCCTATTGATCTTTTATCTGTTTGTGACTTGAATAGCACGTGCTTACATTGGCTCACTAATGAGAAAGCCTATTAGTCAGGTGGGATAGATCGGGAATGTCTTGCACCGATAGTCATGTGATGACTGAATCTTCTCATCCCACGTCCATTGGAGGATAGGATTACCTTCCCTTTTAGGTTGACTGCTGATTCTTCTTCCTCTTCTGTTTCTCTTATATACGATCTTCCAATGTCTCATTGCGACTCAATGTTCATTCTCATCATTGAGTACTACAATACATTAAGTGTCATTGCATACATTCCTCCACGTAATCCCTCATACATCTTGTTGCATATTCCATTGAATCCCTCCCCTTCCTTGGATTCTTGATCTCCTCCCCTTCATTCTTCCATTATCCCTCTGTCTGCATTCATATCCTGCCTGAAATACGATATCCTCTACGAAATTGATGATTTTGACAGTGAGAGTCTCCTTTTGTCTTCTATCCATTCCCCGTCTAGCCACGATTGGATCCATTTCATTGTGTACTTCATCTCTTTCATTTCACACTCAATGGAACGTCCTCTCTATTTCATTATCTTCTCTTTCTCCATGTTCCTTCGGGGGAAAGTCAGGAGCGCCATGTACAATTGTGCCGTGACGATGATGATGGCGCGTCTGTCTATTTCACTATTATGGCGCAATTGTTGACCCGTTCCCCCTTCTTCATCTATATGTCATCTTGCACCTGTTTCCTTTGACTTGACAATGTAGTCACAAGACTCGTTCCCCTTATCGATTCCCCTACAGGCAAAGCACATTCTTGAACCTCGTCACTACGATTCTAACTCAAATGCCAATACAGTTAGTGAGATGATGTCATTCACAATGGAGTATCCACTCTAAACAATCTCCACTTACTTCCAATGTTCATGAATCACAAGTCATAGAGTCAGTCAACCATTCACATTCAGTCGCAAATTAGTGTCATTGAATCTCCTTTTATGTTCTTCTTGTCTTTGACTCTTTCAGTTCCCATTTTCATTTCAACAACACGGAACATAATCATACGTTGGAAATAGAGCGTTATTGTAATTACACCTCTCTTCACATATCATTTAGATTTTGATAATATATTGAACGCGTTTGCCTTCTTTGCATTCCCTCTATGATGCTTTATGAAATGTTTGAGGAAGTGAACGAATGAGAAGAGACTACACTTGTTTGCTCTGAATAGACTCAATATGGGAACCTGTCAAAGTCATGAAGACAAGGTACAAAGGGTTCTAAATCGGTCAATTTGTCGTTATTCTTCTCCGCAGAGCTGTTGTCTGTCAACCAGTGAGAAAACAGCACTCCCGAGAAGAATGATCACAAATTGACCGATTTATAACCCCTGCAAGGTACGGTAACTGTAGTCGTGTTTGTTGTGTGTTCCTCCAATGGAATCCTCCCCCTTCAAAGTCTCGACTACAAAGATGTACCTCTCCCATAATGGCATTTGCACTCTGCACATAGAAAGAGGCATTCAATTGCAGATTGACCAAGCGAAGAGTAGGGAAATCGATAGGGATCTCCATACAACAAAGACACAAAATCAGAAGACAATCAAACTACTTCTATTGGGTATGCATAGACACTCATTCAAATGAGTACTATTCTCATTGAGGGGCTGGTGAATGTGGAAAGAGTACAGTACTCAAACAAATGAGGTGAGCATTGAGAGAAGTACAATAAGAATATGTCTTGTGGGGAAGGGGGTAACAAATGGGAAAATGTCTACATCTTCTGAAAAAATCACAGGCACACCGTCTAATTTCAAATGCATAACAAGCAATCATTTTTAGACATTAGCGTTGCATCGTTTGCTTGTGATTATATGCATATTTTCACCTGCTGTTAATATTTTCCCATTTGAGACTCAGTTAGGTTATTCATAATATTCACGTCCCATTTGACATCGTCAGAGATTAACGGTGTTCTTGCATCCATTTGTGTAGTGAACCGTGAATAGAAGAGATCATTCAGAATTCTGCACAACAAAGGATTCTCTGAGACAGAACTTCAACAACAGAAGAATGTTGTCTTCAATAACACTATTCATGCAATGCATGTCAGTATTCAGTAGGGAACAACTAATCCGCCATTCCCTTAACAATCATTTTCATTCTAACTCCTAGATCATCTCTCGTAATGAGGCCGAAATATTGAGAAAAGCAACGAAATTAGTTACGATATGCGATTGCTATGTTTTGCCTACCATAGATATTGCTACCTCTTTCATCACATTTAATGACTGAGCATGTAAAGTCTCGAAAAAAAACTCTACTTACATCTGTCTTGTTCAGAAAACAAATTGTTTTCTGATAATAGCCATGAGATATAGTCGTCGGGGGACAAATATACGGTTTGTTATGGTAGACGGGAAATGAGAACCTTTTTGTATAGGAGATCATCAAGTGTATGTCGACTGAAGGGATTTCATTCTCTGGAAAGGACAGAGAGGTGAGGATAACACTATATATGCACTATAATCACTATCCAGAAGGATATAAGAGTAATCAATGACGTCATCAAAGCAGGAAAGGAGTCTGAACCATTCTCAGATGATGTGAGATTCAGTCCTTTTCTGATAGAGAATCAAGTTGTTCATTCAGTTGAAGAAAGGATTGAAGGCATTGTGGGGAGACGAAAATGTCAAAAAATTCTATGAAGAGCACAGGCTAACGTATCATTTACACGAATCAGGAAGATTGTGAGTCATTTTAGTCCCCGCTCCTTTGTTGCAATTTCATTGAAAGAATAACAATGGAGGAAGAAAATATCTCCCGAACATAAAAATGAGATAATTGTGCATTGAAATATTGCGTGAGTAGATGTAGATATTTGATGTGGATTTTTTAGTTTCTTGGACAATATCGATCGAGTCGCCCTTTCCGATTATGTTCCCACGGAACATGATGTTCTACTGACAAGAATCAAGACTACAGGAATTGTCGAAGTGTCATTCGAGATAAAGAACGCCATATTTAGGTGAGTTATTCTTGTTACAAGAATACTCTTGGGGGTTAATGGAGTGAAAATGAGCATGAGGATTGATCTTGTATTCACATGGGGAAAGAGTGGTGATAGAATGAAGGCGATCATTGAATAAGAGGCAAAAAGCCATGTGGGAAACAGTCTGCACATTAGTGTTGGCTGATGAAATACTCACGCAAGAGGGAATACGAAAGGGCGCGCCCTCCCTCGTATTCCATGGTATGGGAATACGAGCAAAGCGGTCGGCCATTTCTTCGTATTTAGGGGAATACGAGCGGTTTTCGTTCGTATTCCCCTAAATACGAACGTTTCGCACGACATTTGATGACCTCATTGGCTATGGATCTGGCTGAAAAATTGCACCCTATTGTAACTTTTGACGTAGAATCCGAAAATCATCATCTTTTCCGCTGTTTTGATTGTTCATTCATTATTTACGACAATTGCATTCCAATTGGAAAATATTTAGGAAAACTCAAATTTTAAATGACATATTTTTCATTTCCGCCTTTTTACTGGACTGATTAACCGGAATTCGTGCTCTTCTCTTGTTTCCACGTTCACCAGTGAGACGTATCGACGACCGAGACATAGATGAGGACAATGAGAATGACTCTCCACATACTCATTCGTATCGATTCCGTTCGTTGCTCCGGTGGCCTAGTGGTTTTGCCAATATTCCATTTGTTCGAATGCCACATCGTTTGAACTAGCACGATTTTTGAATGTTATATCTGAAACTATCCACTTTATCCCTCTTGGCTGATAATAATCCTCATTCTCCGGATATCTTTTCTAGTTTTCCAGAATGAGTTTTCATAAGAGTATATTTCTCATACAGATGCATTTAGAAATAAATGAGTATGATATTCGGATTCTACGTCAAAAGTTACTATAGGATGGAAATTTTCAGCCCGATCCGTAGCCAATAAAGCCACGAGATGTCATGCCAAACGTTCGTATTTAGGGGAATACGAAAGAAAACCGCTCGTATTCCCCTAAATACGAAAAATGGAAGAAGACGGCCGCTCGTATTCCATGAGAGAATGAAATGGGGGGTGAAAGAGCGTTTGCTCGTATTTCATCAGCCAACACTACTGCACATGTTCCATTCTAATCATTTCCCCTTATAGACACCCACTCATGGAGTCCAAGTTCCCTCATTAAATGTCTTTCATTGCAGAGTTTTCGATGTTGGAGGACAACGATCGGAGAGGAAAAAGTGGATTCATTGCTTCGAAGTGGGAATATTTTTTTTTTATTATGAAAGTACATAACATCAAAAGAAGAAGCTAGGGAGATAAGAGAAACAAAAGATATTTCTATTGAAGGACGTCAATGCCATTATATTCATTGTTGCTGTTTCTGAATATGATGAAGTATTGAGAGAAGATGAACATACAGTGAGAATGAATAGAAGAAAAGAAGGGAAAGAGACTTATTCAGAATCGATTACTCGAATCACTCAGATTATATGATCAGATTACTAATTCAAGATGGTATGAAAGAAATACTTCAATTGTGACAATCAGTTGTTAACATTGCAGGTTCCTCAAAACATCCATGATCATTTTCTTCAACAAGAAGGATCTGTTCGAGGAGAAAATCGTAAGGGTTGGAATTAAGACTGCATTTCCTGAATACGACGGTGAGAGGGAAGGACTTACTGTCTTTACCAGTAGATGTGATTGTAGGAGAACAGACGTACGCTGACTCGATGGCCTACATCAAGAAGAAGTTCCTTGGTCAGCACTCGAATAAACAGAAACAGGTAGAAAGAGAAGTCAATTCAGTATCCTCATCCATAATTGCAGGTTTTTGTGCATGAAACATGTGCAACAGACACGAATCAAGTTCAACTTATTCTCGACTCAGTCATATCAATGATCATAAGGCAGAATCTCTACAAGACTGGATTATATTGAACACATTCCTCTGACTAGGCACTTATTTCCCCTCCATCTTTTATTCTTCTGTATTCTCTACTGGTTTCCTTCGTCATATCTCCTCCCCATAGAACAAGAAATCTTCTTCCATTCCCTTTCTCCTATTTTCATCTTTTCAAACGGGTCCTGTCATCCTTTATTGGGTTTTCATCTTCACAAATTGTTGTCGTCATCTAGAATCTCTTCATGTTTTGTCTGTGTTTTCTTCATTCATAATTTGCATTCATTTGAAGTGCGATTTCTATCAGATAAAATATTCAAAGCTATCTTGAGAAGTAGTCAACTGTCCGTTTATTGAAATAGTTTGTAATGAGATTTGTATGTGATGGTACTGTATGACTTGTCTTCATTTCCAAATGGCATCTTCATCCCTCAATTCCTCTTTTCTTCCCTTTCGTCCTTCATTCTCTACTCACTTGAGTGGTGAAACACTGTGAGCAGTGATTGATTTCTTCTCTTCTCCACTAAACATTGATTATCGATTGATTCTTTCCTTCCTTTCACCTCTCAGATGACCATTTCTCCCCTGTGGCAGTCTTCACAGTAGTATCCAGACTGATCTTATCCTGTAAATCTCTTTCCTCTCATTCCTCATCCCTTTGAATACCTTCTTGAGTGATTTGGATGCATCTTCAGATACAGTGAGTCCCTTCACGTGATATGGTCTCAATGTCTCAATGGTACACAATGATGGAACCTCAACTCACGCATCCTCATTCGGAATCGATATACTATCTGCAGTTTCGAATTCTTTTCTGAAGAGATTCATTGTTTTTTGAGTGTACAAAAGACTCACAAGACGTTGTTTTCATACATCTTTTGCTGAAAAGAAATACAATTGAGAAGAATGGAGAATCTTCTTCACTCACTTTGTTTTTATCGAGATTCTCACGTAGTAACTTCATCAGTTCTGTCTTTGATTCACAAACTTTTCTTCTTGGAGGAGAGATCTTCTTGTCTGTTTTTATTGATATTCTCTCACAACGAGAGATCTTCTTGTCTTCCTATCATTCATTCCATTAAAATCTCATATCCATTCATTCTTACTTCATCTTCCTTCTCTTCTTTCTCTTCTCTTTCCTTCTTCACTCTTTTCTCCTTCTTCTTCTCTTTCTTCTTTCCCTTCACTATTCGTTTCCTTCTCCTTTCTTTCTTTCTCTTCACTTTCTTCTTCACTTGGACTTCACTTTTCTTCATTGTTTTTCCATTACTCGAACTACTTGCCACATTCTTCGAAATCGAGTCTGATTCTGTGTCATTCTGAATGGAATTAAATGTAATTGAGATCTTCCTTGATCCTTACCAGACTGACATTTGGTTGTCGATGAAAACGATACTTCTTCTTCTTCTCCTTTGTCATACCGTTACCTGAAAGGATACTGCAGACTAATGGTGCGTTCGATGGACTTGTTTCGCGTTCGATGGAGTTGTTTCGAAACACGCTCCCCCTCCCCAACCTCGTTTCGAAACAACTCCATCGAACGC
>JACMIF010000444.1:16999-33675 GCA_014805445.1 Diplogasteroides magnus | reverse complement strand
CCCCCCCCCCCCCCCCCCCCCCCCACCCCCCCGCGATAAAAGGGCAAAGGGACGAGACAGAGGGGCGATACCCTATCCCCTCACCCCACTAAACAACGGCCCAAAAATGGGATTAAACGTCTCTGTGTGTATGTGCCCGATTGGGTGAAGACTGGGGAAGGAGAAGGGGAGGAAAGAGAAGGGAGGGGAAGGGGGAGCCTTGCCTCTCTCCTCTCCTCTCCTCTCCTTCTTCTCTCCCTCATAGTAGATAACTCCGCCTCTACAACGACTAACGAGTCATATGCACATCGAGAAATTAGACACATACTCTAACTATGTTCATGGACCGAAGACTTCACGACACAAACAATTCCTATGCTTCTTGGAAATTCACAAAATTGCGCGACGAGATCTCGGAGTGAGACAATGAGTTTCAGAAGAAGAATATACATCGTCATCACACAGAGCAGACATTAGAGGTCGTAGATCGGGAAATTTGCCGTCATTCTTCTCCGAGTGCGGTTATCTATCTGAGAACGAGACAACCGCGCTGCGGACGACAATATCACGGATTTGGAACCCCTGCAAGAAGTCAAGTTGAGTAGACGCGCAGGAAAATATATAAATTAGGATCGGAATCTCTTAGGGAGAGGATTAGGGATGAGAAATGGCTGGTGGCGGATTTAGTGACCCTCTGGAGAGTTACTTTCTACTGCACATTCAAGCGCTCTCTGCTTAGTTCCATCTCCTCCTCTTCCTTCTCTCTCAGCCCTGACAAAACACACGTCACTTCGACACAGTAAGGCTGCTGCTGCAATTGTGCTGAATAGACGAGAGAGGAGGGCAGAGATGCAGAGGAAAGAAGGCGATAGATCATGGGAAGAGGGGAGAGCACAGAGAAGCAGAGCACACGGACAAACAATCTAATAGACAATAGAGGAAAGAAGGAGACATAATCAGATGGAATAATAAGTATGGTCGACGGTCTGCGAGTATAATAACCTCCAGACAATTATATCCTGGCGGAATCAGGAAACAAGTCTCGTGAGATTTATGAGGTTTATCAGGATGGAAAATGGTCAAAACATCTACCGTACACATACATGTTTTCGAGGTAATGTCTGGGAAAAGAAGAAAAGACATAAATGAGAGGAGAATTTATGGATATGGGGCTATTTACTTACTCCAGATTGCTATTGAACGAGAATGGAAATGATGGGGGCAGTGGCTCCTTTTCCCATTTCAGTCCATTCTCTTCAATGGTCTACTAGGGTAAATCGTTAGTAAAGTGCGTTTCTCATTCGTCTTACTTCTACGGAGCGGTTGCCTCTCGATATACAACCGCTCTAATTGTAAGGGGATTAGACGAATGGGAACTGAACTTTACTTGGAAAAGCCTAGTCTACTCTCATAGAAGAATACCATTCAAAGGGAGTAATGGACGACTCCTTTTCCGACAGGGAGAAGTCTTTTCCTTCTCTGCTCCCTCTCATTCTTCCATTGTCTCTCCTCCCCTCAGGAACAGTCATTACTTCCCAAGGGCAATTGTGTTGCTGTGGTCCGTTCGTTTCTCCTCTCTTCCCGGGACAAGTTAGACCTCATCTCTCAACATCATTAGCCAGTAGACGTCATCTTCCATGAGTGATGTCAGATAGAAGACGTTCGTCGTATGTTCCAGAGCTCAGTGTTCAGGGCCCACTTTTCTTCTACAGCAATGCATTATTTATGGAATGGGTAAGTGATGCATCACATACTCATTTGTGCATTTTTCATGATGAAAGTCAACCAGTAATGACAGTGGTCTCAGATACGATTTCTAAATAGGTAGTCAAGTGCATTTCTCATTTGTCTGATTTCTGCGGAACGTTATGTTACGTTCGGAAGATAACCGCTCCCAGTGGATTAGAGGAATAAGAAATGCACTTAACTATCGACTTAGAAACCCCAGTTTCAAATAACAAGCGATATAGCCATTCATGTATACAACAAACTATATAAATTACTAGGACATCGATATCACAACAACATTACAACAAAGTATTATAATTGTATAAAATTGAACCTGTATTGCAAACGTATACTTGCTTATTTATCTATTCTGTGGGGGCTTTTCCATAAGAAAAAATAGTCTCACAATCAGATTGAAAACAGGCGAATTGCTTGGATTCATTAAATAACATGGGAGGATGGTCAGAACAAATTTCGAAAAGTGAATGACGTCAAACAATTCATTTAAAGGTACAACAAATAAGGAAAACGAGAAACTAGTCCAAATGCATGACTGAGGGGAAGACAACAATACAATGGACATTTGCGCTATAACAGTCAAATCGAATTGACCTTGAATTGACAGGGTGATAACGGCTATTTGGACATTATGGCGCAAATGTCCATGTGATAAGTGTCCTTCACCCGTATTATGGTTTCCAAACCGGTAGAAAAGTGCATTTCTCATTCGTCTGATTCACTCGGTGTGGTTGTCTATCGCAGGTAGAGACAACAGCTCCGAGGAATTTGGACGAAAGAGAAATGCACTTTACTACTGTTTTAGAAACCCTAACCCCCTATGACACCCCCTGACACTCACTGATTCGTGGGTACTCTCAATGTCTTCTTCTGTGTGCTTCTCATCGCTTCTTCCAATTGTCCCACTAATCGATCCAACATCGGACGGGAGAGACGAAGACTGAAACATTTGAAATTTAAAACCCCATGCTTTTAGGTATCATCAAGATTCTTTAATAAAATCATCAGAGATTACTGTATTTATTGAACTGTCAGGCAAATTCGATTCAAATCTATGTCTTTCAGAGTCAAGAAGAATGGAAGTTCTTGCGTATGCAAGCGTATATTGTAAATTCCTCACCAATGACTCTCCGGCTGCTCAGCACCGGGTGATTTGATCTTCAGGTCAAGACGGGCTGAGGCAACGGGCTCAGGACGATGACAAGACCGAGAGGCCACCTGAGAAAATTACGGTAGTCAGATTGAATATTGATTTTCGCATTATCGATCCACATTCATCGGTGTTAATCTATTCAAATAGATTACTGTAGTGCTCGTTTATTCGAGAATTCAGATGCATTTTGTCCACTGACCTCAATGTCCACTCGCACAGTAGCTCCGGCGTACGAAGTTTGGCCCGCCGCACGCTCCAGCAGACGCGCTGCGATGCTCTGAATACGGTAACACCTCGCAATCGTTCAGAATCATTTCGGTAATATACATTTTTAAATCATTTTACTCTAATAGATCACTAATTTCACTAAAACCATCGCATTGAAATTGAATGAATCAAATATAGCCATTGCAACTTCAATTCACCTGACACGATTCCTTCTGATCTTCAGTGAACGAGACAAGCTGCTCCAATATGAAGGGAGAAAGAGTAGAACGGGCAGTCGAAATGGAGTCCTGAAACGACAAAATCAGGGCCATTACCGTAATCAACTCGTTATGGGATGTAGAGAAACATGTCTTTTAAGAAGTTGGTTGAAGGGGTTATTTTTTGAGAAAATCTGAATTCAACAAAAAAATTCAAAAACCCAACCTTGGTCGGATCCTTAGCTCTCAGTACACAGAGTCTGGCAATGAATAGGACGGCAGACTTTATCTGCTCCGGTGTGAGACCGGTAGATGCTGAAGGGATATGGTAGTCAATTGGGAGAGAAAACGAGTCAACCTGCAGCCTTCCTCACGTTGCTGTCGCTCAGGTCCCCGTTGATGAAGCGAACGGTCGCCTGAAGACACACGTCCACGCCTAGGATACGGTAGTTCAATAGGTCAAGAAATGGGGCAAACATGGAACCAAACGCTTACTGTCATCGCAGATGAAGTCTATGCGATTCAGCAGTTCCTCAACTGCTTTCAGGTCAGCCATTCTACGATAGTACTGTAATCTGTTTTAATATAACAAAGGAAATGAAAATAGAGCACAACTAAGTAAAAGTGGGTTAAAACTGTGCTGATAGGGTAAAATTGGCTAAAAGTTGAACATACACAGGGACAATTGTGCTGTAGTTTCATTTCGAGAGGACTCCCATCCGCAAATAACCTTTGGCTCAAAAACCAATTATCACAACGCTATGCAATTACTAATGATGTAATTTTCTTTATCACAGTTAGCAAACATAACGTTTTCTGGTTAAAATGAGAAATTATTTTGCGAGTAGAAAGTTAACAAGGAACACAGTATCCTGCCATAGAGAAGAAGAAGACAATAAATTTATTTTTTTAACTAATCGAAAAAAACCTACTGTAGGCGAAATCATGAACATCCCGTATTGACAAAGGTGTACTGTAGCTTGTGTGAATTCTATTATAACATCGAGAGATTAGGGGAAGAGAGTGGAGAGTCAGACAATCCTTGCGGTATATGAGTAGAGAATCTATCGCATATTGACTATAATTGTGGTGTACTTGCAGTAGCAAGTCTCGTCTTGGCTGAGTATCAGACACTCAATGTATTCTATCATGTCTCAACGGGTGTCAATTGCTCCTCCACAACCTCCTCTAACACCTCGACATTCGCTCCGATTCCATCGTACACTTGGCATAACTGAAAATGGAATAGATGTGATGGCTATGAATTAGGGTTCTCATATCAATGCAATTAATGCCATTTGTCGTTCGTCTAACCTCTGCTGAGCGGTTGTCTATCACACATGAAGAGACAACCGCTCCGCGGAGATCGGACGAATGACAATTACACTAATTCCTTTGATAAGGGAAAGATAGTATGAATAACTTGAGAATTATACGCCATTACACATACAACAGTCTTCAATACTGTTGAATTTGTCGTTAACAAATTCGAAGTAATCATTTGGTCCAAATATTTGTAGCAGTAAGGGATATCTATCTACAATTAAGTTTGAGTAGTTCATAAGAGTTAAATTCACTAGCAAATGCGTGAATTGTACGGGTTTCACCCCTGCAAGCAAAACAAAAATGATGAAGGAACTGTCATCCGTTGAGGACAGTTCTGGACATGCTAATTCATCAACTGATGGATCTAGAGGGAGAAGCAGGGCTTGTGATCATAGAACGGTACCTGCTGGAACATGGTCTCCTCAGTCTTCCTTCTCTTCACATCGTTCAACAGCCTCTCCGATGCTTTCCTGGCCGTTCTCCGTAACGACGCAGCCTCCAGGAGTTTAGCGTCCCGAACAACCTGAAGAATGAGCATAGAAGGAGAACAGGAAAGGATATCAATCAAGGGAACGGAAATCAATCAGAAGTCTTTTCCGTTCCCGAATATTGACTCATCAATGGTCTCTCCGAGTGAAACACCAGTGCCATTGACATTTGAGCAATTATAGTGCAATGGACAATTGCGCTGCCAAAACAACGAGAACGATGGCACATCTATCCATTTCACCGTTACAGCGCAAATGTCCATGGCGCTGTTGTCTTTCACCCGTTGTCTCCACTAGCCATTAATGGTTTATGGCAACATTCGTACCAGTAAATAATAAATTGAAAGACGTTTTGTAAAATAAAGTACTCACTGTCTCCGTTGGCGCGAAGAACTCTTCCTTGAAGCGTGGTTTGTCCTGAATTTCAAAATAAATTCACGAAAATCGAATGCTTTTGCATACCTTATAATGAAGCGGACCCGGTATCGGATCATGGCCTCTCTCCCATCTACGACGAACCTGGCAAAGGATTACGGTAGCCTAGGCATAAACGGAACAATTTACATTGCAAGCAAAAAGTATGACAGTCAGCGGGAGAAACATCTACCGCAACTCATTAAATACAGTATAGTAAGGTGCAAGTACAGTACTCAGTGACATCGTATACTCACATCGTGTCCCAAATGGCCTTCACAGTACTCCACTTGCACAACGCCAGAACGAGTGATTACAACCTCAAGTTCAAACATTTCTCTTTCCTTAACCACTACCCCAATACTGCTCAACAAGCTATGACTGTTGTTGCAATTTGGAGACAACAAGGATGAAGATGAAAAAGATGATGATGAAGGGACTATTTGAATAGGATAAATCATCGTCAGGGTTACCATATCAATGCATTTAGCGAATTTGTCATCCTTCTAATCTCCGCGGAGTTGTTGTCTATCTCATGTAGAGACAGCCGCTCCGAGGAGGTTAGATGAATGGCAAATGCATTGATATGGGAAGAATAATGATCATGTTGACTCACTCTCATGTGTGCAGTACAGTGTTTCTGTATCTTGTTCTCACAATCATCAACGTCGTCCTGAAAAGAAGAGCATAATCATAGTTCGAAAGGTGATGCAACCGGGGTCCGAAGCGCGCTTCCATGAGTTTGCGTCAGCGGTAAAAATTGCGGGTTTTAAGAATTGTACATGGCAGCTGTTCAACAGCAAAATAGAAATAACTATAGCTCACGCAATAAACATAAGAGGCATTATAGGGACAATGAAATATTTAAGATATCTTCTATCCTCGAATATATCTGCTGATCTCTGTCATGTATCAAATAGGTATCCGCTAACCTCAAATGTCAGTTCATCCTCTGGTACAAGATGATCCTCCGACTTCTCATCCTTTGCAACTAAACATTGTATGTTTTCGCCAAAAATCTCTTGCAATGAATAATTACAAGAGTGAGCGGAATGCTCAGCAATAATGAAATTAACATAAGAAAATCAATGGAAAAGTAAAAATCAATTACGAGCGTCATTTGGAACTACAGTAATCTTCTTGTTCAACATGGCTTCTCGTCTCGCCTTCGACGTTCCCGCCACGTTAACAACGTCCAGTTCTATCTGAATACGGAAACACAATGACGGTGAAAATAAACTAAAAACTAGCTGTGGCTTGCAATTAAAAATTCTCGATGTCGCTCGACCATTTTGAGAAGTTCTACATGATCGAGTGACCATTTGTAACTGTTCCAAAAGGCCATTTTCGAAATTGTGATCCGAAATTGAGATCTTATAAGTTACAATCGTCTAATACCATAAACAAAATCAAGCTTGGAAAAAGTAGACTATCGCATAAGTACATTTCAATAGCAAGAATCCAACCCCTTCACGTAGTCGTGACTTCGATAGCAAAGAGACTCAGGAAGCGTATACCTCTTCATCATTGCTCTCCTCTGCAATATCCCCTTTCGTCGGACTCTCCGCTCCTTCTCCTTCGTGGTCGCTCAACACCGGAGCGATCATTGTTCCTGTAGCACAGTTCTTAAGGACAATGTTGTACTACTAAAATGAAGTATATGCAAAGACAAGAAAATTCGGGATGACCACACTTGAGCACAAACACATTTCTTTGAACAACTTTTTTCCTAGTGAATATTTTAACTAACGTCAACTTTAGAAAAATTCGTTTAGTTGAGACGATTATTTTCCACTATTGGAGCATTTTGTATCTATTCAATGATAAAGTTATGGCGAAAAGTGTCGAGATCCCGAAAATTCGTTATCAGCAACTTCATAAGGCCGAAATAAAATGTATATTTCCTTTCCAATTTCTTAATCATACAGATGTGCCCCTGATTCTCACCTGGTTCTGGCAGACCGTTAAGTTCCCTCTCCTTCCGTTCCTTCTTCAGTCGTCGTCGTCTTTTTGAACTCGTCTCTGCCATTGAGCATCGCAGATACTTGAGAGTGGTACCTGAACAAGGAAAGCAAGACATAAAATAATTAGTAAAAGGAAAAATCTGCCAATTATATAAAATACAATATCAATAAATATTCGATCCATTCTAAATGTACTATATTATCTTTAAAATTAAAAAAATAAGGAAAAATGAATGAACGACGATAGAGTCTCGCTCACCATCGGCACCGCAATTGTTGACGGAATCGATGACGAATGCACACTCCGTTTGCTTCTCGATGTAGTCACGCCACACCTACACGAATATTGTTTAAAAAGGTAAAGGTCTACTACTATCAAGGAGGAGGAGAATCTGCTGAGACAGTTCCTTACAGGGGATTCGAGACCGTTCCTCCTTAGTCATTCTCCCCGGTCCTACACGAATATTGTACGCACTTACAAAAGTTTTCTGTATACGTGCAGAATTCAGCACATTTCAGCGAGCTAGCAACGAAAACGAAATAATGGATGGGAACCCATTCATTATTTGCGTTTTAAGATCAATTCTAGTAGTGGTTATTGTGATGAATGGATTAATAATGTAATATATCAATATAACTGACATCGAACAATCCGAGATTGGCGAATCGTTGTTCCTTCACACGAAAATCGCCGAAATCTCCGTGAATAGAAGCAGCGTGCACGCACAGCTCGAGGAGAGAAGAGAAGGCGTAACTAAAACGAGAACTGTTCATTTCTTTCCCCCATTTCATAGATGATTTCCAGTCTACAAATGAATAGTACATGATGGAATAACTGTATTTGTCATCTATCAAACATGTATTTGTCAATAAAAAACATGTCATATGTCAAATATATAGCATGTATTTGTCACATATAAACATGTTATTTGTCAAAAATGTAACATGTATTGTATTTGTCAAACACAAGAATGAAAGAATAAGACTCACTTGCACCCATACAATGGACACTCCACACATTTATGCCTCGTGGTGGCCACGCGTTGCGGCTGAAAAGATTAGAAATTACTAAGAATGCATTCAATTCTTCCTACATGCATTTTCCGTTCGTGCGCCTTGCAAGAGGCCGCTCTCTTGTATGCTTTGTTGCATACTCGACACTCAAAGAGATCAGGGATCTGAAGCCTTGAATCACAAGTAAGAAAAATGTTGGACAACTTACGGCGTACAGTCGAATCTTGTATTGCTCTCTCCATGCAGTGATTCGATCCTTTGAGTATCCATGCACAAAGAAGAGATGATTGCCCATGTTTCGTGGCTAAATGAAAGGTCAGAGAGTAAAACAACGTGTTTCAAACAACAAACCGATTCATAGGGACATTCCGGACAACGGCTTGCAAGTTTTGATAAAGAAGACGGTATCGACATGTTGCTGAAAACATTTTTAAAAGTTATCACTAGCATAGGAATCCGCTAAAAACTTCAGTAATGAAGCTAAAAACCCATTCGCGAACGAGCGAAAGGAACGCGATTGCAAACTGACAAAACGTTCGTTTCTCCGGTCAAGTCCGCGTTTACGGATGCATTCGTCGTTGATATTTCCCGGTCGCTGCTTCATTAGAAAAATTTTATTGGTTAACCAACCATGGTTGTGAAAGTTGCCTAAGTGATTCCACTCACCGCTTACATCAGTCGCATTTTCCCTAGTCTGAGATCAAACACCTGGAAATTAAAAAGGGGTTTTTAACGATCACTGTGTATTTATGTGCCAATAACTTCCAACTTGTCTCGCGATCTGATTGTGAGACCGTTATGGTCACGTTGCTCTAGTTATGGCTAACGAGCTCACATTTATGTGTCCATAACTTCAAGTTGGTCTCTGTGATCTGAGGTCTTTCGGTCGAGTTACCCGAGTAACGGCAGAAGACTTACCCAGGAAATTTTTTTCAGGTAAAATGAGGAAGAATGAGCAAGTGAGGGAGATTTCAGACAAGGCGAGTAAAATTTCAGGTAAACTATGACTAATTAACCTGAAATGTCCCTCAGTTTAACTGGAATTTTTTACCAGGATAGTCTTTTCTCTTCCGAAGTGCATGTACTAGGTCTGTTTCTTCCGACTCACAAATGGTCACAGACAAACAATGTACATGTACAAGATGCGTGAACCCGTGTAAACAGAGAATCCGAGTTTTCTGCACTCATTATTCTCCAGTAAACCGTCGTTTCTACCCAATGAGACAGTGTACCTCTGATGTTCGAGTCTGTAAACCCTCTCCTACCGTAACAGACCGTGAGAACCCTTCTGTCACGGGACGGCATCCCCTCTGAGCCACTACACAACTGCAGAGGATGGTACAAATCGCATCCATCCATACAACATCTCGTGACTAGGCATCGCTTTTGGAAAAATATGTGCATCATTTTTCCTCCGTGCGCTTCGGCAAGCCACTGCCTCCGATAGTGATAGAAAACCGCTAGCCCAAGAGTAGAGACGACAGATGAGGCATTTATTTGTCAAAAAAGCAATGTTTAGACGCGACCATAAGAGGCAACATAAGAGTTTGAATGTCCCTGCCACCGAGACATTACAAATATGTTTATCTCCCAAAAAGTTCCTCCTCGCGCAGTGTAGAAACTAGAAAATATCGGAAGAACATAGCCTAACAAACTATAGGCTATAGCAACTCTGCGATCTTTGAGTTGCATCAGCGCCCGAGTTATAAGGCCGCTATTTCGCTGCCAGTCATCATCAAGCGTTCTTTGAACCCGGGTCATTGTTCTCCATAACCTTGTACTTTACAGCCGGATTCCTTTCTACGCATAAGACTACAAACCAGTACAACGCTGACATTTCTCATAGTTATGTCATTGTTATGTTTTCGCATACAGAAATTGTCAGAAACACTGTCGGTTTGCCATTTGACAGATTCAATATGTCGTCAACTTTCTGTAAAACTGTC
The DNA here is from genome assembly GCA_014805445.1 of Diplogasteroides magnus. Classification (NCBI taxonomy): domain Eukaryota; kingdom Metazoa; phylum Nematoda; class Chromadorea; order Rhabditida; family Diplogasteroididae; genus Diplogasteroides; species Diplogasteroides magnus. Next base: position 23,220 of record JACMIF010000444.1, on the reverse strand, counting down.
AGATAGCAAACAGACAGTTTTTCTGACAGTTTTCTCCGTGCATGTATCCTCAATGGTTGACATTCTCCACTTCCATGCAGTTCCACTGACATATAACGTCACCACACATCACTTGCCCTAAGGGGTGGAAGATAATGGCGCGATGTCCCCTCTCAATTCCACTCGATCTCCCCCATTCACTTCTACCTAATCCCACTCTCACTGTAATAAATGGTGCACGGTCTGTCTGCACCATTTGATCGAACTTCGATGAGTGTTTCGTTGATCCGATCGGGAAAACAAGAGGTTGGCACAATTGCATATTCGATACGAATCGGCACTCCATAGTGCATTTCCCACACGCCCCCTCCCCCTATAAATTGATCATCGTAACTACGAAAAAATACTTCCTAGTATTATGCATCCTAACGGTACTGTCGCTCTAGTATATTTATCTAACTGTTGAAACATATCCAGTAACGACGAAATACCATGTAAAAATGAGAGACCAACAATGAGAGGCATCCAGGAGGGTGACGCGTACTAGGAATATCAGTTCAGATAGGATGCATAAAACTGTTTCGTAGTGCTTCCTTTTTACTTGAACTTTTGAACCTGGTGCACTTTCTCCCTTTGGTGCACTTTCTCTCATCGGGGTTTACTTTTTCCCCCATTCCCGTCCACTCTTCCTGTCTTTCCTTACCCCACGCACCGTCTTCTTTCTAATTAATCAACGTGATTATGTATATTTAGGAAAATATATACTTCCTTTGTGTTTGAACTTTTGAACCTGTGCAAGCTCTGTATAGTCTCTCTCTTTCCATTTGGTGCACTTTGTCTCGCCGGGGTTTGCTCTTTCCTCCATTTCCGTCTACGCTTCGTGTTTTCCTTACACCACGCACCGCCCCCTTCCCAATTAATCATCGTAATTATGTATATTTAAGAACACTCGGAAAAAACTACCGTTCCGGCGGGGAATCGGCAGTAATACTACCGCTGGGTGGTAGTTTTCATTTTGAAACTACCGCTGAATGGTAGTATTTCTGCCGATTCCCCCGCCGGAACGGTAGCTATTTTTCTGTATATCTAGTGCATTTTCGTTTGAAATTTTGAACCTGCAAGCTCTGAATGGTCTTTCTCTTTCCATTTTGTGCACTTTGTCACGTCGGGAGTTTACTCTTCCTCCCAATTCTGTCTACTACTCTTGTTCGGTGAAAGCAGCGAAAATTCAAACACCAAAGTTCGAGTTTGCTCTTCGCTGTTTCTAGTGCGTGTGTTATAGTTGATGCAATATATTGACTACCTTGCCACTAACCACAGTAGGTGGCATCCCTTTGCAGGGCGGAAATACCTACGTTGTTTATTCAGGCTGCCAAGGTGATAGCGTGTGCTTTCTAGTCTCTAGTCTATAGGGTGAGAAGTGAGAGTGTGTCTCTCATTCTGCGGCAAACGTACCCTTTCCGTGCTCCAGCCACACAACTTGACACAAGTCGGGACAGAATGTGATAGAGTGGAGGAATGTGAGAGGGGACAGAGACGCAGAGGAGAAGAGAAGAGACAAGGCAATTGGGAGAGAGTACAGACTAGCAGAGAACAGTTCATTTCTTTCATCTCTTTCCAGGCAAAGACAGCCGAGTATACACGATCTTTTCCTCCTGTCTCTTTTTCCTATTCCATTCTCACCGCCGGCAGGTTTTTATCTCGTGTTTACGCGCTCATCGCGAATTTTGCATATGTTGAACTGTTGATCTCGTCGCTTTTTTCTTCAGCTAATGAAGCACCTTCGTAAATAATTGACATATCGTTTCGGTTTCACTCAATTCTCACCCATTTACGCTCGCTTCAGAATCTCTTATCTTTGTCCAGTATTGATCAGAGACGCACGTGTGGCTAAAGCATTCGTTATTCTTATCAATAATCTTTTATTCATGTCGCTGGATTATTCTTGTTCATTAGCCTGATTGACAATCCCCTTGACTGGCACTGTTAACCGACGGAACTAACGGAACCCTGTCAGCTGAAGAGCAAAAGTCAGGATTACACGCTTCGCGCTTCGTTGTCTGCATGTCTTTCTGTTTGGTTTGCCCTCAGGGACAGAGACCGTAAGCCTTCCTTTGAATGAGAAGTGCCGAGAGGGCGAAAGGCGCTACATGAGATGCACTTATTGCATACGATGAAAGAATTATTCATATAATCAGGTTTTCATTGAAAATTGCCATTTAATTATCCCTGTATTATGTGCAAAGATGCCTTGGTTGCTATCAATTTGCATCCTTCTTCTCGTATCTGTGGCATTGATCTATCTCAGACTGTGCGCCTTTTGATACCGACCACAACAAGTCACACAACAGCCACATTTCTCATTCTCAGACACAAAAAGATTCCGGTGTAACCCTAAATGCTTCCACTGGTGGTGACATTGAGTCGAAAGACAGCGCTTTATTGTGACTTAATTGCCCGAGATCAACAGTGCAACTTGGGTACATTACATGGGGGCCGAACCAGCTGCAACGAACGAGCAGGCTTTGCAACGTGATACTGATGTCTATTATCTATACACTTCTTGAAATAGTTTGCTGTCAGTTCGTCTTTTATTTCGCATTCACGCGATCTTTTGATCCCCTTATCAAGCCATAATGAGACTCTTGGCTAGTAAACGTCGATTCTCTGCTTCTTTCCCTCCTCTAACACTCTCTCATTCCCCTCATTGTTCTTATTTACTTATCATTTCCCACGTGGTCTCCATTTGTGCAGTTGGTTCCATGTGCACACAAGTTCACACACAACTTGTTACCCAATCTTCACTTTCTCCCATTCAAAGTCGTTTCCATTTACTGCTTTCGATGCCAATCTTGATCACGCGACTCATTACTCACTGATTTACTACTCCCATTTCATCCAGAGTGCCCATTATGGGCTCTAGATCAATAAATTTGTCCTATTTTTCTCCGGAGCGCGGTTGTCTCTCCACCGATAGACGATCGTTCTTCGGAGAAGAATGACAGGAAATTTACCGATTTAGATCCCCTAGTGCCCATGAGCAGTATATTATCGCAAGCCTGCCTTGTTTGTGGAGGGAGAGGAGACGGGGCGCATTTTGGAGCGCGTGAAGCTTGCAGGTTCGATGATTAATTGGTCCACTATTCGCTAAACACCGTAACTCTCAAGGGCGTGCGCTGCTTTCTTCCGGCGAACCGTTTCCATGGACAAGGAATATCTCTGCAGAGGAAATGGGAACTGTGAAATTGAAGCAAGTGAGCATCGCCTTGACTTACGCTCTTTATCGGTTACATCATTTTCAGGCATCCGTTGCATGTGTCGCAGCTGTCGATTCAATAAGTGCATTGAAGTGGGAATGCAAAAAGAAAGTTAGTCATTGTTATTATTATTGATTGATTATTGATTGATTTGAGATGTCCAGAAGCGTCGAGACAATCATGGTCCACGTTGTTCACACGCTGAAGCAGACTCTTCCTCCCATACTACTCCTACCATGCCATCTACCGTGGTAAGTCCTTTAATCAATAATCATTTTACCGTATCCAACCACAAATGGATAGTCTCTCCTTCCTCCCATCTACCGTAGTCTTGGAGGAAATGCTTGTCATTTTCTCTATTTGCGCATTGTCTCTTCCTTTCGTCCGCGGGCGCAATGCTCTGCAGCTGTTTGCTCCTGACCGGTTTCACACAACGAGTTCAGGGTACGGTATCACCGCTGATAGGACGCTTTCAGTTCATTTCCGAGGACCAGGGCATGCCTATGCTGAGAAGGCTGCACACTCACCACATGCAAGTCCGCGCAGTTCGGAAGGTCGTGCATCACGGTGACGAGGTACGGTAGGGTTACGGTATTCTTTTATTTTGGGTTACGGTATCTGATATTAGATCAGATCGTATGGATATGCAAAATGTTATTTGCAAAACACGATTTATGATGCCTGTCTGTATGTGTCTGATAGTGCTAGTCCGCTGAATGGGCGGATTTGTGACCTTTGTCAGCTAAAGACCGTAAATACGGACGGGGGAAATCCGCTAAACTCCGCAAATCTTTGCAGATCAACCACGTGCCACGAGCTATCCAATTGCACGATGTGGACAAGTTGAACCTGAAAGAGGTCGGAGAATTTCGAAAATGCGTCTAAGATGTTTTTTTCTTAGATCGGAGTAACCGCCGATTTCATTTTGGCTGCCTTTCCATCGGAAATGTCTGCCATGTGTCCGAATCAAAGAGTTCGTTTCCCTTAGTTCAGCAAATGAGATGGAATCATCGTCAGAAGACCCTCTTCCAACTCTTCTTCCCTTCCATGTTGATACTCGAGTGTGGATACAAAACTTCCATTGGATCCGACCTCGACCATATCGTGCTGGCTAACATGGATTATATCGACACAAGTGCGATATACACGATGTTTTGTACACTTTAACTCTGTTTTAGTTCTGGAGTGTTGAGTGTTGACGTTTCAGGAAATATTACCCACTTTTACACTCCGGACGATCCAACAAAGAAGGTCGAGACCGACTCCGCCGTCTCGTACGTTTTATCAATTTTACTCAAAATGCCACACAGAAAGAAATATTTCTTCTTCCCTCTCGCAGTAGATATAAGTATATCATCCTCTTCCATTCTCGAGATTAGCCACTTTCCGTTTCTGTATATACGCCGGCTTAGTGATTTTGACATTGATCTTGATCGATGAGCAGGATGATGTCATGGTTGTGCAATGTTACTGTCACCAACTGTACAATTCTCCTCTGAAGTTCCTCCTTTGTAGATTGTACACTCCGTCGTTTGCGTACTTCAAAGAGCACGTCTCCGGACCCATGGCGCGCTTCGGAGTGGATGAATACGAGTTCTACGGCCTTATCACGCTGATGTTGTGGGATTTCGGTCAGTTTTTCTGATGTTGTAGTCTCGAACCAGCTGGAATAGTTATACTGTAGCGCGCAAACAATGACTTTAGCACACAAATAGATGCTCTTTGTTGTTTACAGTGGCTACATGAATAGAACGGCATATATTTAGACACCTTGATTCCCAGATTGTATGCGTTGACACGGATAAATAATGTAATGTCTAGACCACGACAAGATCAACGCCGACACTCGAATCATAGCAGAAACAGTGAGGGATCAACTGCTCAAGGAACTGCTCTTCTACTACAGATACGTGAAGAGGTGTGGTGTCTGATAGGTTTGCTAAATATGTAGTAAAGTAAATTTCTCATTGGTATAATTTTCGCGGAGCTGTTGTCTCTACGTTCGACAGACAATCGCTTCGAGTGGATTATTTAAACCAGGGGTTTGCTCCCTATTTAGAAACCCTAGTGTCTGATCATAGATGTATGATATTTGATCCGAGTTCAGATACTCGGATGAATCGCTGCGACTCGCGAATCTGCTCATGTTTTTGCTGCCTCTGCAGGTTGTGTACACAGTTTCGTAATCCGGATAAACGACGATTTTCAGAGAATGACGCGTCGATTCGTAGAGGACATTGAGGTCGGCCGCGTTTTCAACATCTACAAGGTAACTTTCAGTTGCTTAGCACAGTTCTGCATATCGTTCTGGAAATACATTCGAATTCTTCTGAAAAATGTTCCAAAAAAAGGATGCTATTTATGCACAGCCAGGTGTTCTGGTGTCTTACTCCAGTAGTGTAGATGTTTACTATTTGGCTACCGAAATTTTTCCAGTTGCAGATCGATCCTCTGACATACGATACGATCAATCTGAGGACCAACGCTATTTGATTTTGTTATGATTATGTTTTTTTGAAGAATATTCACATTCCAAGGTTTTGCACAAGATTCGTTCAACACGGGTTCATCTCAAATTGAAATCCCAGGAAAAGTTTTAGTTCAAGGCACCCCCTTCACGGTTTGACTGTCACCTCAACATTGATTTATTTTTATCAGATTTTTCTTGTCGAGTCATTAGCCGCCTTGCAAAGCCGCAATGAAGCTATTCAAATCCTGTGCTTTATATTTTCTTGATTATATTATCCGGAGACGGTGTTTACATCCTCCGAGGCCATGAAACAGAAGTCATACATCAGTTATACTTTCTCTGTCCACAGCAGTGTCTGTTGTGTACCAAAGTTGTAGTAGAGAGTGGTCGCATGACTACTGCTTACACCCAACTTGCTCTTCACAGGTATATCAAACATCTCTTGCACTCTATTGTCGTGATCTTCCGGGGCCGCGGGGGCGGCGGCGAGCCCCTGACGCTTCGTCAGCCCCTCC
>JACMIF010000444.1:0-16989 GCA_014805445.1 Diplogasteroides magnus | reverse complement strand
TTTGTTACAAATGTTGTTTTAACTCTTTGCTCATCTCATTATCTTTAAACCCATATTCTCTTTACCCTGTTATCACACAACTCTTTGCATCCATTTTGGGTTTCAGGACCCCCCCCCCCCCCCTCTTCCCCTCTCTCCACCTCTTCCCCATCTCTATTCCTCTCTCAGGCGCCCTTCCGTGTTTTCATTCTCCGTTCTGCTCCTCATTTCCATGTCCATTCGTTCCTCAGTCCAATCCCGTCCGGTGACGTGATAAATACGAAATGAATATGCTCAATTCTCGTCCGCGTCGAGTTTTCCCTTTGTCCGCATGATCGTATATCGGCTTCAACGGTCTATCCCATCCTTATTCGATATCCTCGCTGCCGCATTCCTTACCGAATACTTCTTTGTCTACCCTGCGTGCAATTTCAGTGCATTTCATCATCTGGCGATCTGGTGTTTCTTGTTCTGGAAGATGGGAGAAGAACGCGTGTGCAAGGTGTGCGCTGACAAGTCGGATGGAGCTCACTTCGGAGTGGATACATGCAGGTAAACAATAAGCTTTGATCCCAGTGTTTTCTTTTTTGTTTTCTTTCCCGCTGAAACAATGCATATTTCAAGTATACAAAACAATACAATATTTATCCATAACACCATTGGGATCGAGGTTAGTCTTCGATTAGACGTAAACGATCCCTCGCATTTCTACCTTGTAGAGCGTACATTAATTCAAAATTGACGAATAAGTACTTTGACAATTTACACATGTTTTGGCATACCTGGACACAGTCACCGACGAGATTATAGTGACCGACTACAAAATTGTAACACTGATAAGGTCATGGTCTACGGCATAGCTCGCGCAATCATCATCATCATCATGTCATATTGTGAGCATTGAACAATGTACATATTGAGTGATAAGGCCTGCCATTACCCGCCTTTGGTCTCATGCCACACATGCGATATCAATTCCAGTCATTTTCTGCGCCAAAGAACGATGCACCATATTTTCTTGTGGAAAATGCTGGAAATATCTGTTCATTTTGTGCATTGTATATACCATGTCATGTAGTGTATTCCGCTAGGCACACTACATAACATGTTGCTGAGGTACACGGTTAACCACATCCGGTCCAGTTGGCTACAATATTCATACTCGATATACCAATTATTTATCTCTTCAGAGCCTGTGCTGCCTTCTTCCGTCGTAGTATCGTCATGAAGAAGAAATACATCTGCAGGCAGGGAACGCATTCGTGCACAATCAATAAATGTCAGTCTTTTAAATAATTGTCACAAGAACATGAAAATAATTTAGCCGTCCGCTGCATGTGTCGTGCGTGTCGCTTCCGAAAATGTGTGGCTGCTGGGATGAGCCGACAGGGTTTGTGTTACCTTTCTACACTAGTACACAGAAAGGGAGGAGTAAATAGTGAGGGGCCATATTTGGAGACGAGTTCAACCGAATTGTGTTTGCTTTCAGGCGTACAAAGTCCACGCGATTTGATCGGCAGACGAGACACTTCCGAATCAGGAAATGGGTAGGCACACTTCTCACTTTTTGATTTGTCCACTTTTGTTTTCTTCCCGGTGCTTTCGTCCTCTTCTAGATCTTGACAATGCACCTTCAGATATAATATATGCTTTCTTGGCTACGTAATAAGCAGGACGTAGGAGCTTATTAAGGTTCGAGAGCATTGATGATGACGAGTATGTCGCGTACTACAGTAGTGAGATCGTGGACGCTGCATCCGCCCACAAAGTGAGTTGAGTCCATCAACAACTAGAAAATGGCACATGTTACATTTTGGACATTCTATGTCATAACTGCCCTTTTCAGCCTGACTGCAACCCCACACCAATTCTGAGTCGTCTGCAGCACGGATACAATCTACTGAATGAAAAGCGCTCTCGATACAGCGTGGCTGTTTCGGTTATTATTCATAAAATCATATTCATCTGATAACATTTCCTTTTAGACTCCTCCATCGGAATACTACGAATACAAACCACTAAACGTTTACACTGGAGGATTTAGTGATATTCTCACTCCACCAAATTTCTCCGAAGATATTTACCGCTCAAATTATCAGGTAATTTATTCATCTGCTCTCATGCTGTTAACCCCAAGCATCTGTCTAATAACGGCACATTGCAGTATGAACGTACGGCTGTTACGATATCACATGCCGATTATCTTCTCACTATCGATCATCCAAATATTATTGAGTTCATCGATCAATATTTCCCTCGCTTGGAGGAACTGTCTCACGATCAGAAAGTACGCATAATTTATTTCGTTATTTACCTGTGATTTTGTTTTTCAAGCGCGTTCTCTTCCGTAACTTTTTCGATCTTTTTATCTTTATGGAGTGTGCATGCAGATCTTCATCACTTTATCCGGGCAGAGCAGACAGGTACAGTCAGTCACCAACTCCATCGTACACATGAATATATACAGATTCGTTCTCTCGGATTGGAACTATATTGACATCACAAATCTTGCATATTTCTATGAACAAAGCAATGGAGAGGTACACCCCAAACAATACCTAGATGTAGAGGAAGTATTTTTCAGGAAGTGGAAAAGGCGTTCCGTTCTACGTTCGATTTGTGCACCGAGGGTCTTCTGAAGCCATTATTGTCACTGAAACCAAGCCAATATGAAGTTCTGGCACTTCTCACTCTTACCTTCTACAATATCGGCGTCGAAGGATCGACAGACGAAACAAACAAAATATGCCAAGAAGTGCAAAATCAGGTCAGCATCCGATTTGCTTTGCCAATCTATGGTAATTTTTAGGTTTTTCGGGAGCTGGCACACATCTATGAACGGCAAATGCTGAAAGAGCCTTCATTGAGACTCGGGAGGCTGACCATGCTTCTGCCTGCACTTCACGTGAGAGAACCTTTGCAATATTTCATCTCTACAAGCCTAAAAACTTACCAGAGCTTCTAAATCGGAACATTGGTGGTCATTCTTCTCCGCTGAGTGGTTATCTCACACTCTGATAGACAACAGTGCTGCGGAGCAGAATGGCGGCCAATTTACAGATTTAGATCCGTTAAAGCCTACTTTACCGAAGTGTAATTCATTGCAGAGACTGACGAATCGTTATTCTGAAAACCACACAGTCTCGAAGATCTTCTTTAAAGACTTCAACGAGGTATTCTTCAGAATCAAGGATTCGTTTTGATCCATTGAATCACATAATGCATTGACATGCAATAGCTACATCATTGTATACCAGTGAGCATGAGAGCATGTTCTCGGCATGTTGTGTATATACAAACGTTGTTCTCTGAGATCCCATAGTTGTGATTGTCGCATGTGCACTCCCTTGGGCATAGGTGTTAGTCATCGCTGCCACTTCATTATCGAATTTGGCTTCGCTCAATCACCGCTATAAAATCACCATGAAAACTCTGTGCAGATGTGCTTATACCGTACGCACGCTGTGGTTTTGTGCAACATGCCTATAGACAATGCATGCTGCTGCCAACCTCGTTTCAATGGGACAACGCGAGACATTTTGATTGAATGTGCAACACTTTCAGCGCTTAATGAAGCTTTTCTTTAGAATCAAAAGATTTATTGCGTGCTTATATTCTTGATTTGTTTACCCTCAAAGCGCATAAGGAATTTTGCATTGGCCTGTATGAAGGTGAAACGCTGCATTCTCCTCTCAAGTTCTCCCCTACAATGATCATCTCGCAGAGTGAGAGCCAAACAAACATTCCATTCTCATATCTTCTCTGCCAGTTGAATATTATTATGTGCATGATACATTCTCTCAGTTCAAATAAGTCATATCATCATTGTTTGAGCGCCCATGTAATTGGTTTTATTGTTGTTTTTGCATCCATGATATCTAATAACTGATCAGGAAACTATTAATGCCTTCTGAAATTGTAATAAGTGATCTTCTTGTGCAATATTGCCGTCCGGTGAATAAAGTATAGCTTTATTCACTGTTGCCACATTTTTGGGAGGGTGGTGGTGTCCGTTGAAGTGCATGAGTGAGTCAGAAGCATGAATACTTCCACGTCCTCCTTGCTGCTTTGCACTGCTCATTAGATCGTTTTCGGGTGCACCTGCACCCACCTAAAAGAGGTAAGTCCACTGAGTCCAACTTTAGAAAAATATATTTCGTTCAGGTGGCCGATGTTCTTGGGCTTCTCCGCTCTGTCGAAGGCCCTCAATAACAATGTAGATTGTTGTAGAGTAAAAATAGTCTGAAGACAGGTTGTCGAAACGATCCAAAAATTCCATTTTAGATAATTCATTTCCTGCTTCTTTACGCTGCATCAGTTGGAATTCTTAGATTTTAACTTCTTTTCTAATTGCAGTTTGACCAGTGAATGTATTTCCACAACCACGCGTCATTAATTGGCTAATTGTGTGAGGTAAATAATCCCAAAGAACACTCTCCCGACTTTAAAAGAGCGTAATGATTTTCCGATCTTTGTCTCTCGGCACTTCGAACATTTGAACGTGTGATCTCTGCCCCCTCGTCAACTTCCCCATACTGCTCATTTCTATATCCTCTATGGCTTCTCCTCATTCATTCATTGCCCTTCTGTATTCAATCCTCAAAACATCGATCACACATCATTGACCGCGTCCATTCCACACATTGGCGTACGTCTTGTGATGTTTTCCATCGTTGCTCTCTTTCATCATCTTTCTCTCTATTTATTCGTTTTCAACAGTTTCTGTCGACTGTTGTTGAATATCCGCAGTTTTCGACCTCTTCATTGTCATCCTCTGCCCTTTCTCACACTCTGCTCGCTTTGGTTTTTCGCTGTGGCTCCGCCTTCTCACCTCTCTTCCATTTCCCTGTTTTTCCATGAACCGCACTGTTCTCTCATTTGCAATGCCTTCTATTCGCCATGACCCGCGATACTTTTTGACTGTTCGCATCTATCGATTGTCGTTGCGAGTCCGTGCTCGATATTCGTTCGAAATAGCTCATAACATCTCTGATTTGTTAAGTTGAACGCGGGCGAGATCTTCTAAGCCATTTCACTCGCCAGCTTATTCGCGTGAAAGATGCCATTGACATTAGCGCCATGATGGTGAAATTGACAGGCGCAACTGTTCATTTCCACATTATGGCTCAAATGCCCCGTTTACTCATAGTTTCCATTTCAGTTGCCTTGAGACGTGAGAACGACACGATGGGCGAGGAGCGAGTGTGTCGTGTGTGTGCAGACCGTTCAGATGGTGCACACTTCGGAGTGGACTCGTGCAGGTGTGTTTGTAGTGAATGGCAATTCGTGTCTCTGTTACTAGAGTTACACTCTCGTGAGTTGCATTAGGGGAAGATCAAGTTGCTCTTGTCGTCGATACATTTTAGTTGTGAACAGTACAATCTTGCTTAGTATAAGGAACAAACGAACGATTATTGATTGAAGCTATCAATTAATTCAAACGCCTTACATACATTTTATACGTTTTTTAACTAGAAAATGTTGAGACAAAACGTTAAAAGCAGCAAATTTTGAACCACTGTGATATTCTGTATCCTATGTGAGGACCACTACGGAATATCATACTTTTACACATGAGGTCTGTTGACTGGTCCTCACGGATCAACTGTCATTTCATAACTATAAATGCGTTGTTATGAACGATTGCGCTCAACCGCTCGCTAATGAACAGTTCTCGTTGTCAGCTGACGATTACACACATTCTATTGAGATTGAAAACAACTAATGCTTCATTAGGCGTAATCCCGTCAATTCATGTCTGGGGAATCTTGTGAATGGGATTCATGACAGGGGACAGAGCATTTACAATCAATAAGATGGCTTACCGTTAAGACAACTTCCAAATAAGAGGAATGTGACTAAAAATTTTGATTTTGGTCCGCTCATGTCAAACACGACCATTTTGCCCAGTTCAAAATGGTCTTTTGAGATCATTTGACCATTTTGACCTGGTCAAAATGGTCGTGTTTGACATGAGTGAACCAAAATCGAATTTTCTTAGTTACATTCCTCTTATATCGTCCTTGTTTCCTTTCTCCGAACTGAACCTGATCTTTCGACGGGAACCGAAAACGGACAGTCGAGATCATGGAGTTCAAAGTCCCCATAACATTCCATATGCGGAAAACAAAGGAAATGGAGTAATTGCTTCCGTGTTACTAAGACAAAAATAGACCATTTACAAGAAACCCGCAAGGTATAATTTGTATTTCAGAGCATGCGCGGCCTTCTTCCGACGCAGTATCGTGATGAACAAAAAATATCTCTGCAGACAGGGAGGCAAGAATTGCCCCGTTAATAAATGTGAGTGATAATTCCTTTTTTCTGAGCCATTCTGATTTGTTTTGAACCAACGAATTCATCTGATGACGTAACGATTTCCTCATTCGTGCCCTTTTCAGCCGTTCGTTGCATGTGTCGTTTCTGCCGTCTGGAGAAGTGCAAGAAGGCCGGAATGAGCCGTGAGGGTTTGTCTTGAATAAGAATTAGGGGTTCTAAATCGGTAAAGTTTTCGTCATTATTCTCCGTGAAGCATTTGTCTATCCGGATGGGAGACGACAGCTCTCCGGAGAAGAATGACGACGAATTTATCGATTTAGAACCCATAATAAGATTATTGGCCTCTCATTATCAGTTGCTTCTTTTTCAAGAATGAAGTTGTTGGAAGAGCGTGTAGATATCACCCCATGGGCAGTTTCGTATCACTGTAAAAACTTCAAGGCCATTTCGAGATAATATCCGTTGATTCTTGCAGGAGTGCAGAACCCCCGTGATCTCATCGGTCGACGGGACAGCACCAATTCCAGCGGGTAAGACAAAACTTGTTTTACAAGAGTTTTAAATCAGTAAGAAAGTGCATTTCTCATTCGTCCGATCCTCTCTGAACGGTCGTCTATCGCGCGTAGAGAATAGGAGATGCACTTTACTACTGATTTAGAAACCTTCGTTTCTGCACGTTCTCAGTTGCACTTTTCTCACCATAGGCTCTCGCTGTGAATGTGTTTGGTTTTTGAACTGTCTCGCGATCTTTAAATGATCTCCAGTAGACTGGAGTTGGCCTTTAATCTTTCGGATGGGGAACTTTAAAGATACAACACCAGAGTCTCTAGGTAGTCCGTGACTTCTGACTCTGGCAAATGTAAACACGTTTGCGTTCTTCGCTGAACATTCGCACTAAGAGATGTTTGAGGTTCGACAGCATGGGAGACGCTGCGTATTACAACAGCGTCATTGATGCAACTCCGCCCTATGACAGTGATTTGGTAAGTTAGCATACTGAGAATATCCAGACAATATCCAGTGAATGCTTTATGATCATCATATCAGCTCCCATACACTATGAAAGTAATTGTAGGCCTCGCCAAGCACCCATACACTACCGATTCTGAGTAGACTTCAACAGGGATACGCAAAGCTGAATGAGAAGAGATCTCAATACAACATTGGCTCTTCGGTACAATGAATTATTTGTGCTGTTGTAAACAATGGAATTGCAGCCAACGCCCGAGTACAAGCCCCTCGATGTGTATACAGGAAACGGATTCGGCAACGTGCTCACACCTCCCAGCACATTCAGTGACGACGTCTACCGGCCGAACTATCAGGTGCTTATTAACACGAGCACTCATTTTATGGTTAGTGTACCTATTAGGAGTGGCAGTTTGTATGCGAAACCAGGCATGTTTCAGTGACCCTATATATCAAAGTCACATAGTTTCCGTGAAACGTAACTGTCAACCCTGGTGCCTACATAAATATCTCCCGTGTGTTATTTTGTGCAAAGTGTGCATATGAACACAGGAACACTCACATGATTATAGTGACGAGACACAGGATGATACCAAATACAAGAGAAACAAATGGGCGCAACTTTCAGGGGTTTCACCTCGGAAATATATACAGCGACGTGTTTACAGTTAGATATCAATTGAAATATTACTTTTTCCATCTCGCATGGTCATCCTTCTTTTTTACCCTACATATAATTTCAGTCCCTCCACCCCGGAGGCCGAGCGGTTACAAGTGCTCACACTGATCAATTAGTCACAGTGGACTATCCCAACATCATCGACTTCGTGAATGAATTCTTCCCAAGACTCGAGGAACTCGACCATGAACAGAGGGTGAGCTTTCGTCCTTCTTCTGAAAGAATCTGAAGGCTATTTTCAGCGACTACTCTTCCGAGGCTTCCTTCATTTGTTTGTTTTCATGGAAGGCGGTTGCAGGTCTGCAACGGCAAACCCAGGAAGGATTGACAAGTATGTTATTTATTAGAATTTCTCTTTTTTTTATAAATATCTCCTGTATTGTAATAGTTTCTCGAATTGGATGACGATACCTAAATTTGATATTTCAGACTCGTCCTCTCCGATGGGAATTACATAGACATGGAGAACTTGGCGTTTTTCTTCAGTTCTATCCCAGATGTGTCACCTGAGGTACACTATTACCATGCACATGAGCATACATCGCCGTTTCAGGAGGCTAACAAGACATTCCGGTCGTCGTTTGACCTTCTTGTGCAGGGGCTACTCAAGCCACTTCTCGTACTGAAACCCAATGAAGTGAGTTTGATTAATTCTCTTTGTCTGACTATCCATCTTTATAATCAAAAACACAGAGAAATGTAAAGCTCTACACATAAATAGTGTAAACGTCCGCTGAAGAGGGTAATATGTACTGCAAAAATTAATAAATTGTGAATATGAATATAGTGAATGAAATATTGCAGCTCGAAGTGGCAGCACTAATTGCCCTCACTTTCTACAACGTGGGACTTGATGGAATCGCAGACGAGACAAACAGACTCTGTCAAGAGGTGCAGGATCAGGTAGATCAATTAGTGGAATAGCAAATCATCGCAGTATAAATATTTCAGATCTTCCGTGAACTGATGCACTTATATGCCCAATCCGGAATGAAGGAACCCGCACTTCGCATTGCGCGATTGACAATGCTCATGCCTGCACTACAGGTTAGGATACTTCTGATATGACGAGTTGTCCAATAGGGTTTCTAAAACGGAAGTATCGAAAGTTCATTTCTCGATCGTCTGATCCACTCGGAGCGGTTTTCTGTACGGGCGATATACGACAGCTCCGCGGAGATTAGACGAATGAGAGACGCACTTTCCACTTAGAATCCCTGTTGTCCAGTAACTAAGAATTCGCATCATAATCACCTTCTTTTGCAGCGAATGACCAGCCGACACTGGGAGGATCTCCTTATTTCCAAGCTCTTCATCAAAAACTACAATGATGTTTTCTACCGAATGGTCAAGCCCACCTAATCATCCAAATGCCTAAGTATTATATTTGTGCTTAGAACTATAGGATTATTCGTAGACACCCAGGTGTGATGTATTCCAAAAATAGTTAGATACTTTTCACGTTTTCGCTTTTCTTTCGCCAAATAATACGCTTGACGGCAAGCCCAGTGATGATTATTTTGCCCTGTTGCACCTATTTGTTTGTACAAATTAGAAAGTATTCGTGTAATGTGATGAGATTTGATAGATTCTTTCAATGATTGATTTGGCATATTATCCTTGTTCTCGAACTATGCAATCCGCTGCCGTTTCTTTGCTTTCTTTACACAATGTTGTTAAGGGTTTCTAAAACTGTAATTTTATGCGAGAATGTGTCTTTCTCATGCGTCTTATCTAACTGGAGCGGATGTCTCTCTCATGTAATAGATAATCGCTCCGAGGGAATTAGACAAAAAAGAAATGCATAAAATTAACGATTTAGAAACCATAATGTTGTTCTTCAGTTGTACAATGTTCCTCCCGTTGAGCTCAGTCCCCTCATATCATAGCTCAGTTCCTCTCTGTGAGGTTGATCCTTCTTGTTGTTGTACAATTCATCTACCTAGCAAACCACATTCAGGAACCTCAAATAGTCATGACCTTCCCGATTGTCTTCGTTTATTAATACCGAATAAAACTTATTCATCAACAGCGAGAGAAGTCGTTATAAATACACACAAACATACACAACAACAAGACCTCTTCTCTCGCTTACTCATCCTTTCTCAAAATTAGTCTTTCCTTGAGTCTTGGCTATCATCCTCAATTCTCAGCGAGAGAAGTCGTTTCGTTCGTGAGAGAACTAGGGAACGCATTATGGAATTTTTAACACCCTCAATCTCCTCAGAGCGGTCGCATTTCCAAATTCAAGACAATCGCTCCGACGAGATCGGGGACGCTAGAAATTCCATAATGTACACTTAATGAGAACTTTGTGGTGTCGAGAAGTTTTCGCTCGAGATTATGTACTTGTCGATAGCGTGAATAATCACTGTACTTATCTACTTATCGCCAGAATATGTAATCCAATGAACTTTTCAGTGCCATTCTCTCGATCGAAGTGTCGTAGTGGAAAGAGATGGTCGAAGGGAGAGTGTGCAAGGTCTGCTCAGACAAGTCCGATGGGGCACATTTCGGTGTGGATACATGCAGGTATTCAAATAACGAACAGAACTATAGAGATCAACCCATTTGCGCAGCAAATTTGTTTATCTAATCGATACGATTCAGAATCACTATAGTATATCTATATTCACAGCTATCCCGAAGCGGAAATGCGTTATGCGCAAGTGTCTGTGCGCAAATGGATTGATCCCGAACTATATGATATTTCTATAATCCGAACGTCAACATTACCCTATTCTCAACTTCCATCTTTCGAAATAGAAAACATGAGTGAAGTTGGCGTGTTTATGTAGTGCCGTCACAGGTGATCTTCTTCCAGGGCGTGTGCTGCCTTCTTCCGTCGAAGTATTGTGATGAAGAAGAAGTACATCTGCAGACAAGGAGCTCATGCATGTGTCATCAGCAAGTGTCAGTATTTGCTATGTGATATGACTAGAAGGAAGTGAATTGGAGTCTCAAAATGAATCGTTCTGCCGATCCTAATGACTATGCCCGCATGACCCTCAACGCGTTTTCATTATTAAATACTGCCTGCATGCTGATGCCATGAACTTGTTATTGATTAGATTGGTCAAGTGCATCGGTGTATCATTGATGGGCCAATGAAGAACGGTCTGATAAAAAGAAGAAACGCTACGATGAATAACAATGATTCATTTGCAGCAGTCCGTTGCATGTGCCGTGCATGTCGTTTCCGCAAATGCGTCAAGGCTGGCATGAGTCGTGATGGTTTGAATTGCATTTTCAGTACGGAACTAGCAATTATTTTAGGTGCACGAAATATTGAAATTTTTCACAGTAGACTATTGCCAAAAAACCAATGATTCGGTTCCCAAATGACGCTTCCTAAGATTTCAGAGCAAAACAGTTGGGGAATTTTCTAGCACTTTAAAGGACCCCTCTGGTGAATGTTCAACTCTTATAAACTGTAAGCGCAGTTCGATAGGGCTGGTGTTGCTGTGTTATTCTGCCAAAGGAAAGTGCATAGAAAAATTTCTACGAAGCAGGAGAACCTAAGAAAGACACATTGTGCATCAGGCAACTTGCGGTAATTCAAAAATATATTTTAATGTTTTCCGCGTTTCCGCTTTTCTTTGCGCTGAGTGGCTTCCAATTGCATTTTTTCACCCCGCATTGACTCCGTAAGATTGCAATGGTTTCAATGATATAAATAAACAGGTTTAGAAATGTTCGCACAACGGGAAATCGAAAAAGTTCAAAGTGAAAAGTTAGATTTTTTTCTTATTGTAATCGCGTTGGGCATCAGGCAAATCGCGTTTCTTCATTTTCCTAAATTTTTCGTCAGAAGGGTCCTTTAACCATCGCCCTAATTTTCCGCCATATTTTGAATGTTGTGTGAGCGCACATATAACAGTTACATTTCAGGAGTCCAAAGTCAGCGCGATTTCATCGGCCCGAGAGACGGAGAAAATGGGTTTGTTTTCTTTGTTTCAAAATATAATATGGCGTAATGATTTGAATGGGCAATTGTCTAAATGTGAGTTTTAGCTCGCACATATTTTTAAAAACCTTTGAGGTTGGAAAACGGAGGTGCCGATTGCAACGCTGTTGACACTGCTATTACCTCTAGCTCTGTAAGGTTCTTGAGCTGTGACCCGAAGAATTTTGGTTGTGGTTATAGGGAGTGAACGGCGTGAATGACATTCCCATTCTCCCCCGACTGCAACAGGGATACAGGACACTGGTGGAGAAGAGATCGCACTACTTCATACAGTCACCGGTACTTACAAAGTAGATAGTAGCAGGAAAAAACATAATTATTATTCATGTAAACTGGACTGAAATACCGAGTACGATCCCTCCCCTCAATTTCGTCCTACACTCTCACACATTCACATGGATTAGGTTTCACGGTCAACATATAGAGGTTGATTTCCAGTTCTGTTTACATGAATAATAACAGAAAATAGGAATATCCTGAACTAAAAATATATATTACCTAATTCATTCAGTCTCCGCCAGAGGAATATAGGCCTTTCGACGGATTCAATGGAAGCGGATTTGGACATGTCCTTCCACCTCCAAACATTTGTCCGGGAGAATTTTACAGCACGAATTATCAGGTAATAAAACATATCATATTCCTCCCATATACTGTAATAATTTTTCAGCCCATTAAACATGGTCGTCGAGCTGTATTCGTTGAGCATACGGAGAAACTACTTACCATTGACTACCCAAACATCGTTGAATACGCCAAGACCTCATTTCCGCGAATTAACGAACTTCCGTGTGAGCAAACGGTAAAACAATAACTCGTATTATTTGACCGTATGATTTCAGCGAAAGCTCTTCAAGGCATTTTTCCATCTCTTTCTCTTTATTGAAGGAGGATGCAGATCGGCCAAAGTTTATCCAGATCGGACTGACAGGTCTGAGAATGAATCATAACTGGCCTATGACATCAGAAATGACGGGATCAAGTCATTTCCACACAAAATAATATTATATCGCGTTGAAATTGCTATGAGTATGTATTACGCATAACGATTCTGAATCAACTCGACGATATAAACAACTTTCCTGTTAGAACCGCCTCATGAAAATCAGAACAGGCAGATTTAGAGGCCTGTGAGAAAAAGTTGCCTTTCCATTGTGTGCGACCTTTATCCGAACTGACACATACACACAGAAAAAGGCAATTCCCGCCCCACCATTCAGTTTGAAACTGGCAATATTATCTAGCAGTAAAAATGTCAACATTGACAGTTTTGAACTGAAATATGGGGGAATGGCAGTATTTTTTTCTGTGTGCACGGTATCACGGATTGTAGACTTGTGATCTCTGATGGCAACTACATTGACATATCGAATCTGGCTGGATTCTTCAACCGTGGAGACATGCCTCCGGAGGTTTTCCACAATCCTGGATTTATGCAAAATTCCCTTCTAGGAAGCTGAGAAAACGTTCAGAACATCATTCGAATTATTCGTGCAGGGATTGCTCAAGCCACTGCTGATAATGAAGCCAACTGAAGTGGGAGGAAAAGATATCATATTGTTTTGCCTGCTAGGCAATCATAACGTCTTTTTCATCTTCTAGAAAGAGATGTGGTTGTTCAGCTCGAGGTGATAGCACTGGTTGCTCTGTCGTTCTACAGTATTGGTCTGGAAGGCACAACTGATCACACGATGCATATTTGTAGAGAAGTGCAGGATCAGGTATGTGTTTGCTTGTCTTCTACATAGGGATTCATGGCATCGTCTGTGCATCTTCAATGTATTGCGAATAAGATGGGGTAATCATACATTTTGATTCGCAGCATTGTCATATATCATTCCTGGACAAAAAAGAAAGCTAGGGAAAAAAGTAATGATGGCAAAATTTTGGATGAAAAACAAGAGCGCTATGGACTTTGCGCCACGACGGTGAACTGATGATTGATTCTCTCTCGCATTGCAGATCTTCCGTGAGTTATCGTGTGTTTATGCTCAGAATGGAGTGGTGGAACCTGCACTTCGATTGGCTCGTCTCACAATGCTAATGCCTGCACTGCAAGTAAGTTCCATATAGAGCGACTACATAAATATTCTGAATCTGAAGCACATACATAGTCATCAATTCAACACACCTGAGAATTAGTAGAATGGAAAAAGAAGAGCAGTTATTGACAACCGTTATTTCTAGTCCTCCAATTTCACTCCGAGCGGTCTTCTCTGCGAAGTGAGAGATGACCGCTCGGAATGAAATTTGTTGGCTGGAAATACAAACGGCTGTCAATAACTCCCCTTCATTGTGCACTCTACACCTGAGTGAACTAAGTAATATGTCTACCAATGCGGACTTATGTACTATGATCAAAGAAACCTTGCAAAATGACCTGTATGATCTCTAATTCCCCCCTATATTGGAGTTGACCTTTATGTAGTTTATAGACTATAGTAACTCTTTAGTAACTAAATTATAGTAACTCTTTATGTAGTTGGTGACCTGTGATTAGCTACCTCGCCGTCTGTACTCAATCATCATACATACTGGCCTCAAGGTAGCCTCAAGGTAGAGTTTGGAGCCTGGGTGCAAATCGCACCTATTTTGGACGTAATGAACTCACAAGATCGTCGAACATTCGTGTAACTGAATCTTGATACTTTCTGCCGAAGTCAGGATTAGAAAAAAGAGGGAATGGTAAAAGCGATCATAGATCTACGATATTCTGTAGATACTGCCTAAAATTAACTGATAATCATGCTGTATTTCAGAGAATATCCAGCAGACATTGGGAGGACATTCTGATTTCGAAGATATTCATCACGAACTACAATGACGTCCTCTATAGACTTATTGCACCGTGAATGCACATACACAGACAAATGCCAGTGTTTCCGAATAGAAAACAAATTATATAGAGTTTTCAAATGAATCTAATGCTATTCTTTTTTTTGATTCTGTCGATGACTGTCAAATTGTTTGAGATATTTGAGATTTGCATATCCCAATTGTACATCCTGTTTATGATCTTAGATTTAGATAATGCTGTCAGGTCTTACTGCTGGAGTTGTTTACAAAATGTAGCTCTTTCTTCATCAATAGCTCATGTCCATCTCAACTTCAGAAGGCTACAAGAATATTCTTCTTGATTTCTCCAGGACCGTGAGATAAAGATGAGTATCATACGCACGACATCAATATTGATTCCGGTAGTATACGACCTTCGCCATCAGAAATCGTATTGGAGTACAGAACAGGAGTGAAATTTCAGCTCCGTTGACAGGATTTGTCTCTACTTGTAAAACACCTGCTACAGGGAAAACAAAATTTCATTGAAATCGGAAATGAATGTTACTGGTGTCATATGAGCAATGTGTGTTTACATTGACGTTTGCCCAGATTAATTAATCTCTGTAATTCCCTTCTCTTCGTGTAATTTCAATTAGGGGTTCTAAAACGGTAATAAAGTGCATTTCTCGTTCGTCTAATTGTCTCGGAGTGGTTGTCTATCGAACGTAGAAACAACAGCTCCGCGGAGATTAGACAAATGAGAAATGCACTTTATTATTGTTTTTGAATCCCTAGTTTCAACCATTCAAGTCGACACTGTCCAGAAGGATGTTCACAATAAATGGAAGTAACTTACTTCAATCAACTTCTTCTGTCCCAATACAATTCTGTCCTTGAGGAAGTACTGACAGCTGAATACAACGAAATGATGGTGTAATGGAAGATTTTTTAAAATATATTCTCATGATCTCACTGAGCTTGTCTCCCATGGATGAAAAACATTACCATTTAGGAACAGAAACAGAGATGATATAAAATGGTGATAAACACTGCATTCTTCTCCCTTCTTCCCTCCCGGGCGGTCGTGTCACTTCATTGATCGCATTACAATGTGAGAAAATACCAATCAATACTTTAAAATAAAACACATTATTACGGGGTTTAGCGGTATAGTCCAATTTGAGCCGCAACTACTTGTGTAATATAATAATCAATACCATTTGCAGCATGAGCAAGACCTCAACTCGTCGATCAGTCAACAAGAAAGCAAAATCTCAAGCAATCAATGGACCGAGTGAAGAGGAATTGTAAGCTGATTTCCATGCCTTTGGGAAAGGTACAATGGCGATCATTCGTACCTTGGCTTCTGTCTGCTTCAAAACGGCTCATACCTCAAAATCCACGACGATCTCTCAATTTATTTATTCGAAGATTTATACTAAATGTGTGACGAGTGTCACTCTGTCAAGGTATCTCAATGACAGACTCTCAACTCAACCCTTTCCTTAATTCTTACCCTCTAGTTCTCTCCTCATTTCTCAGACCAAACATCCATTTCCACTTTGTATTTCCCCTTTCATTAGTCCATTATGATTATCATAGGCTAATGCCCATCTACATTTGCCCTCTTGATTAGCATCCACATTACCATTGTTTTGCTTCCCTTTCCCTCATTTCCCTCTAGTCATAGCGCCCCCTCCTCCTGGCAATCACTATAAAAGCCCCCAGTTCCTTCTATTGTTAGTGTACTTCAACGTTACTCTCCCGGTCTGGATAAACGACAGTTCTTCATTTCGCCTTCGTCTTCTGCCCTCTTCCACACTTGCCACAGCTACCGTACCCTCTGGAGGAGCTGATGGTCAAAGGATTGTGAGTTAAGGGGTGTCTCCTTCCTGGGATCATTGGGTCCTAGTCCTTGTCTTCTTGCCTTCTATTTGCTTCAGTCTTACAGTATCCCTAGTATCAGTTTCATTCCCTTTGAGTCCAATATCCCAACTGTATCATCAAGTCCAATTCCATTCCACCACTGAACCACCCATTTCCCTTGGCTACCAACTGTATTCAGTCTCCACAGGACTTAATTCAAGCCTGTTTGTGATCATTTCCAACCATCAATCCTTCAGTGTAATCATTCACTGTCCCTCTTCCCTCACATCCCCCCAGTAAGACTCCTAATCAACTCAATCCCCCCATTCCAAGAGTGATTAGTGTCATAAGTCTTTACATGGTGCATCTACCTCTCAACTAACCAAGTTGAAGACAAACGAACCCAGACAGTCCCGCGTGGCAGGCCCAATTCATTTCATTACATTATCCATCCATCAATGCATTCAATTCC